>BLSH010218549.1:312568-337581 GCA_018402905.1 Glandirana rugosa
ATAGTATTCAAGTTGTAGGGGTATCATCAAACGATCGTCTGTTATTCACTCAATTAATCGTGTTAATTGTTACGTTTGTCACTAGAGATGGGTGGAGTTTGATCATCCGATGTCTGATATCGTCCTCTGAATGAATGTTATTTGTGTAATACCGTCTCCTGGGGTCACTAAACTCGCCTAATGTAATTATATATGTCAGTTACGTCCAAACTCCGTATCTCCGGGGGTTATTCCTATACCTTGGACGTCTCAGACACACAGAACCCCTTGATATTTGGACTTAGTCTTTGTTCTGGTGAGGTGCCTAGGGGGTCCGTATGTGGAGGGTTTCTCATCTCTGCTAGCAAACTACTATGGGGATGTTGAACTTATGATAATGTGTAGTGTACTTTGTGAGCTCAGGGCCGGCAAGTCTGACCTGAAGTGGGGATATCTGATTAATCACAATATTGGGTGGGCATTGGGTCAACTAGGCTGGTTTAAGTGACTAGTTAATTAGCGTATGTTAATTATGTTTCTGGTTACAGTTTGTATTGTTAGGGTAATATGATCAGGAGAGGACTGTTCTCCTGTGGGGTATATATTCTGTGTGAGTTTGTTTAATAAACGCTCCAGTTTCATACAAGCTATTCATCCGCTAGTCTTGTATGGTCAGCTATAATATCTGGTATCTATGTCCATACTGGGGGAAGCGGTATACTGACGGAATCACTCTAGCGGGGTGCTGGGGCGGTTCCGTCACACTCTCCTTGCCACTTCCAGCTCTGGGCTGAAAGAAGTAGTGACAGACACCTTTGTCACCACTCCTGTCAGCCTTATAGTAGAAGGCACTTGCACTGTCCCCATCCCTACAATACATGCTGCGCCCAGGGCAGCCGTCCCTTCTGCCCATCCCTTGTCTCGGCCCTGCCTGGAATACTGACACTTTTGCACTTGGCACTTTGCAGAAGGGATTGCTGGTGGACTCTCTTCATTTCACCTCTATAGGGACTTTTCTCACATTGGACATTTCATTTTGTATGTATTTACAGTATATGTATACTGTATATGAATTAGAGCGCAGCGCCATTATATTAAGCAGTTAACCCTTGCAGTACGGGCACAGCCCCAACGTGAGGGATCATTTTTACTTTTCCCAGAATTGGACTTTAAAATAAGGAGCTAGGGAAATCAATAAGTATGGGCACTTAACATTTTAACCTTCTTTCTTTATAATAGGAGAACAGGAAAAGCAGTTCCCCTGCCCAGTGCCCTGAAAAATCTTGCCCTCCAAAAATTGGCCTAACTGATTTATATAGGAAATCTTCCGCAGCATCCTCCAGTTCTACCAATAGCTGACACTGGGGTTTAAGTTGCTATATGCGGCTGCAGACTAATGTGTCTTCCCGTACAAACCTCTGGGAGGGGGGGTTGTATCTTGCATTACAGCCAAACCCTGAGCTTTTTCCTGGCGCTCTGTGAAATTACTACGCAGCTTTATTGATTACGTTACGTGGATGCTTTCACTTTTCTGCAAAGGGTTTTTCTATGACGTTGGTTGCTTTATGTACGCACATCGTTCTTATCGCAGCTGTTCTGATTGGTCTTACGGGCCCCTCTTCTTTTCCATGTGCAACCTTGATGTGACATTGTCAAGATGAAATACTAGAAAGACATTGATTACAGGCCACTTCTGGTCATATTTACAGGTTTGCTGCCTGCTGCAGTTTTTCTCTGGGAAATCCGCTCAAGTTTCGAGACAACAAATAGTATGTCAATCAGTCCAAAGATTTACAGATTGTCTTTCAAAAATGCAGGCTAATTAAGGTTGTCCATGAAAAAAAGTCTGTTAAGATATTGATTTTCCATCCTATGTTTGACTATAAGCCAGTTACAGGTTCTGATTAACAGAAAGAAATATACTAGAAGAAGGAAATTGGAACCAAAGTAGACCTTCCCAGAGAACCCAAAGTTCTCCAACCTCCATCCTCTGGGACCACCCAAGTTCGGGGATCATGTTATCTGCAAATGCCAACTTGCCTTCTGTTTATCATTTAGAGGGCAACATGAGTATATTTTCAGAGAGTGCATGTCTTGTACATTTTACTTGCACTTTGCTAGCTCTTGAACTTGTTGACAAGTCACTACAAATAGAACAAGCCAGAGATGTATGGCTCTTGAAATAGAGTAGAAAGCTTAGTGCTAATAGACATTACTTGATGCACCACCTAGAGCAGTGGTTCTCAACTCCGGTCCTCAGGACCCACCAACAGGCCAGATTTTAAGTATTACCTTGGGAAGATGCAGACTAGAATGCTGCAATCACTGAGCAGCAAATGATATCACTTGTGATGCATTTCAGTTATCCTGCAAACCTGGCCTGTTAGTAGGTCCCGAGGAGAGGAGTTGAGAACCACTGGCCTAGAGGAACCTACATTCACAGAGGCATTCTTATCATGACAAACCATTTTACTTCAACAGTGGCAATGTTTAGCTATTTGAATCTATGCCAGTACTAAAGGCCTTCATGTGTTTAATTGGAATACACCCATCTTGCAAAATAAATAAATCAATAAATAAAACAAAAAAATAAATAGATGTTCTAATTGAAGCTCCAAGCTCCAAGAATTAAAAAAAAAAAAAAACTACCCTTGCAGTGGGCCACCACCTCCCTTACCGCTGCAAGGGTTAAATCCTTAAATTTAGGGAATAAAGGACTTAGGGCTCTTTCACACGAGCGGATCATTCGGGTCCACCTCTCAGTTTTTCAGGCGGACCCGAACGGACGCTCCACTGTCCTCTATGGAGCGACGGATGTCAGCGGTGACAAGTCCGCTGACATCCAATCCGCTCCAATCCGCCAAAAACAGACAGATGAAACCCTATTTTCCATCCGCCTGGAGGATCGGATCGGATGAACACGGACAGACGGTCCGTGTTCATCCGATCCTCCATAGAGGAGAATGGAGCTGTGACTAGGGTTGCCATCTCATCCCTTTAAGCCCGAACACATATGGATTACACAGGTTCTGAGGCTAATTTAATGCAGATGAGGCACCAAGTGAGTTTAAATACCACCTTAATCAGCCACAGAACCTGTGTAATTCATATGTGTTCGGGTTTAAAGGGATTAGGTGGTAACTCTAATCCGTTTATCCCCGCTGAGCCGGCGGATGACAGGACAGTCTCTGCACTCAGCGCAGAGACTGACCTGTCACAGCTAGGGTTGCCACCTCATCCCTTTAAACCCAAACACATATGAATTACACAGGTTCTATGGCTGATTAAGGTGGTAATTAAACTCAGTAAACATACAAGAAGGAAAACCGCTCCAGGTGAAGATAAAAGCTCCAGAAAGTTGTGTGCACGTCCGGTCCGTGAGCCGGTAATATGGAATCCGAAAAACAGCAAGTTGACAGCACCACAGCAGCTTCTGAAGAAATTGCGTTTATTGTAGTGAAACAGCATACACGTAAATCACATCATAGTCCATAGGAAGTACATCATAAGGCACAAAAACGATTGACGCGTTTCACGGGAATTCACACCCGCTTAGTCATAATTAAACTCACTTGGTGCCTTATCTGCATTAAATTAGCCTCAGAACAACCTGTGTAATTCATATTTGTTCGGTTTTAAAGGGATGAGGTGGCAACTCTATGAACAACCCAAACCCCCGGTGTCTACTACTGTGATTTTCAATTTCCATGGGGATCCCACAGGTATAGCACATACACTTTATTGTCAAAAGTATTGGGACACACGCACATGAACTTTAATGGCATCCCAGTCTTAGTCCGTAAATCTAGGTCCATAAAGACATGGATGAGTGAGTTTGGGAGGGAGGAATGTGACTGGCCTGCACAGAGTCCTGAGCTCAGCCCGATGGAACACCTTCGGGATGAATTAGAGCGCAGATTGCGAACCAGGCCTTCTTGTCCAGCATCAGTGCCTGACCTCACAAATGCCTTTTTGGAAGAATGGTCAAACATTCCCATAGACACTCCTAAACCTTGTGGACAGCTTTCCCAGAAGAGTTGAAGCTGTTATAGCGGCAAAGGGTGTGCCAACACAATATTGAAACCTACGGACTACTGGGATGCCAATAACCACTTGCTTACTGGGCACTTAAACCCCCCTCCTGCCCAGACCAATTTTAGGATTCAGTGCTGTCGCATTTTGAATGACAATTGCGCGGTTGTGCGACATTGTACCCAAACAAATTTTTTTTCCCCACAAATAGAGCTTTCTTTTGGTGGTATTTGATCACCTCTGCGTTTTTAATTTTTTGCGCTATAAACAAACAAAGAGCGATGATTTTGAAAAAAGAACAATATTTTTTACTTTTTACTATAATACAAATCCCCCCAAAAAAATATGTATATATATAAAAAAAAAATTATTCATTGGGTTTGGCCGATATATATTCTTTTACATATTTTAGGTAAAAAAAAAATCGCAATCAGGGTATATTGATTGGTTTGCGCAAAAGTTATCGCATCTAGAAACTATGGGAATTGATTTATGGTGTTTTTATTATTTTTTTTTTTTTACTAGTAATGGTGGCGATCTGCGATTTTTATCAACTTTGATATTGCGGCGGACATGTCGGACACGTTTGACACTTTTTGGGACCAATGACATTTATACAGCGATCAGAAATTGAAATGTCCACTGATTACTGTATAAATGTCACTGGCAAGGAAGGGGTTAACCTGCAGGGGGCAGTGAAGGGGTTAACTGTGTTCCCTGCATGTGTTCTAACTGTGTGGGGGCGGGGCTGGCCGGGACATAACAGATCTAACTGATCCCAGTGACAGGGATCAGTAGATCTGTCATGTCCCACTTCACAGAACGGAGAACCTCCATGTTTACATTGGCGGTTCCCCGTTCTGCAGCTCTGACAGGCGATCGCTGGTCACGAGCGGACATCGAGTATGTCCGAACCGTGGGCACGCCTACGCTGCCTGTGAGTGTGCGCCGGGAGCGTGCACAAGGGCAGACGTCCATGGATGTCCGCCGGGCAATTCAGATCCGCGCTGTAGCCGGCTATAAAGGCAGGTGTCCTGATACTTTTGGTATAATAGTGTACATACTTACATTGAACATGATTGAAGTTGGACCAGTGTAACTACATAAGAAATGCCATTGGAGTTTTGGAAATCTTTCTGCCTAGCTCTCTATGCATGGCAAAGTGATGGTGTCTCTGCAGAGGCTCTATCCCAAACATCTCATACTCACGCTGCCTGAACTTCTGTGCTGCACCTATCTTTTATCACAACGGCTAGAAAATATAGTCCCCAAAAGGCTTTTTAGAGGTGAATGCTCAAACAGAATAAAGTGCTTAAGTATATAAAACATACACAATTTATTTAGACTGTATAAAATGTCCAGTAGTGATCTGGAATTTCAACATAAAATCCAATACAGGAGACTTGTCATTACAATACTTGATACAAAACAGCAAGAGGGCCTCAAGTGAAGGACCAACTATCAATTGCAGCTGTATAGTCCACTCCCAACATGTTTTGAAAGGAACTTGTGATGTATCTTCTTCAGGGGAGGTCGAGTATTGCTGACAGCTATGTTTCTAGGAAAACAAGTAATACATTATTTTTGAGTACATAAATCAGGCAGCCACAAAGAAGTGGCGCAAATATAACTATCACAAAAAATCAGTAACAATATATAATGACATTCAGAGGATAAAAGATGTGCATGCATAGGTGTCACCAGATTATGAACCAAGAAGCTTACCCATAAGTGTAGAAATGTAACTAGGAAGTCAATCTGACATCTCCATATCACCCACTGATGGTGGCAAGCCTGAGGCTCAATTGCGCGGGGAACCGCCGTTTAGTCAGACACAGACCGCTCACAAGGACTGGACAAAATGGGAGAAAGTCCTGTGGGGGTCAAGAAAGTATATACAGTGCATTGTTACACGAATGTTTGGGAGTATGTATGCAAACGCACAGCAGGCAGAAAGTCTGTGCGTTCAGGCATATGGAGGAGTATGGAAAGACATAAACAAAGTATAAGATATCATCTGGCCGCGTCTAAGTGTATACACACAGGGTAGGTAGATAATCAGTGCAGCCTAAGACACTTATAGCTGCAGAGGGATAGATAACCCAAGGTCGCTCATGTTAGTAAAATACAAAAAGTCAGGACTGACCTAATCACAGCAGATTCAAAACTCCCAGAGCAATGCACTGATGGATGCGGGTGGGCGTCTGGATGTCGAATACCGGACAGTCCAGCCGCCATCCATGATCTATATATACCCCATATGTAGGTGGAGTGAAGAGACGCCCAAAACCCGGTCCAGATCTACACTTGATCCGGACCGAGGGCCCCTGCTGTGGGAATGTACCAGCGCAGCCGACCGCCCCCCTTTTCCGGTCCCTCGGACGAGTGGCTTCCGACGCCACCCGGCGTGTGTGATTGCGCAACCACATCCAATATCACACGGCCACCGGCGCTCGCACATAGGACCGCCCAGCTAGCTGATGGAAGGGTCGAAGGGACATCACAGCGACAGCGTCTCAGGGTGGCCAAACCAGGCCCCACTAGCCGTGTGCCAGCTGCCGTGGTGCAGTCCAGCCCGTCAGTGGCCCTCAGTGGGCGAATCCCTGAACTGCCACAAAAAGCACTGAAAAACCAAAAAGCAAATCAGGATTAAAGACGTAATTAATATTGTGTAATACACGAGTTTGTACAACACATATAGGTATCAATGGATGAGGAGGTCACAAAAACCATTTGAGAAAGGTTAGGTATGCTGGATGACGGATAAAGCACTATTCCGATCATACTGGAAGACACCAATGGACTGCACATATGCAACAGATAATGGCAACGAGTAAAACATTGGAAATACAAAGGGAGGGAGGGAAACAACGAACTAAGAAAGAATTCCAAGAGAGAGATGGCATAATTAACTCATAGTTAAAGGAGAGCGTAATGGATCAAAACAGGCCAAATGCCCAAAGAAGACCAGGTCAAATATAAGGTGGAGCCCAGCTCAAAGCTATATATCCATTAGAATTAGTGGAACAGGTTATTAGAGGTCTCTGTCGAAACCCTCAGATGTGAACCCTGGAAGAAAGGGCTTGAAATTCATGGCCCCATTCAAACCCGGTGGCATAGTGGCGTTTAAGTCTGAGATCCAACGGAGCTCGCGCTGGAGGAGAGCTTTGTTAAAATCCCCCCCTCGCGAGCTTGGGTGGATCCTGTCCAGGGCCAGAGATCTGACCCTGGGAAAGACTCCCTGGTGACCCAGGGTGACACGTCGACCTAAAGGTGTCTCAGGGTCACATTGTCTCATATTGAGGATGTGATGGGATGCCCATCAGCAAAACTTTTGGATTGTCTTGCCAATGTAAAAGCAACCGCAGCTACAAAGCAGCAGATACACAACCCCCATAGTCTGACAGTTTACAAAATGTCTTGGTGTATACAGGTGATTGTTGGGCAAGGTGATGTGTGATCTGGTATTGGCATTGGGCACAGCCTCCACACGGGAAGGTGCCCCACAATCTGCAGGGATCACCCCCCCATGTGGCTGGAGTGCTCACTATGGACCAATCTGTCTCCCAACGAATTGGCTCTCTGGTAGGTAATCAATGGATTAGGTGGTACAAAGGGACCCACAGCGGGGTCCATCGTCAGAAGGAGCCAATGTTTTTTCAGAATGTGCTTAATTTGTTGGTGTTGGGTATTGTATTTGGTGATGATTTTACCAACTGGCTCATTGTTGGTTTTGGTTTTAGGTTTGAATAGAATGTCCTGCCTCGAAGTCCGCTCCACCCTATTAAATGCCCTTTTGAGGCAATGATGGCTGTAGCCTCTGTGTAGCAATCGTGTTTTTAACACATCAGCCTCTTTATATTTTGTTGTTTGTACAATTTCTTCTAGTTCTAGTTCTAGTGGATGGATTCTATGAGGGGTTTGGGGTGTGCACTAGATGCATGGAGAATATTGTTGCCAGTGGTGGGTTTACGAAACAGCTGGCAAGTAAGTGCTCCCTCACCATCCTTACAGATCTTGACAAACAAGAAAGTAATTTCTGATCTGTCGTGTGTCATGGTAAACGGCAAGTTGAAGGAGTTGCGATTCAGCAATTTCAAAAATTGTTGTAACAGTTCCACTGTCCCGTCCCAGAGGAGCAGGACATCGTCTATATAGCGGTACCACATAAGTATGTGTTCCATCCATCCAGAAAGTTCATCTCCAGAAAAAATTGACCGCTCCCACTCCCCCAGGTACAGATTGGCATACGACGGGGCACATGATGACCCCATCGCAACGGCCTGCACCTGGAGATAGTGGAAGCCATCAGAGGAGAAAACATTGTGTTTAAGTATGAAATCTAGTGCTGACAAAAGGAAATCACTGAAAGGCAGCTCAGTTTTGTTCATCTGTGACAATATATGCCTGATACAAGCAAGTCCAAGGTGGTGAGGGATAGCGCTATAGAGGGCCTCCATGTCCACGGCGACCAAGATAGTGTCACCGGGGATGTGGACCCCCTCCAAAACTCGTAACAAATGAACCATGTCCTGTACATAAGACGGCAACCCCACCACAAAAGGTCTAAGATGCTCGTCCACCAACTTGCTGAGGTTCTCAGTAATAGCTCCTCTCCCCGAAACTATTGGTCGCCCTGGGGGCATGGTTGTGTGCTTGTGAATTTTCGGTAGTGCGTAGAACGTTGCCATCCTAGGGAAGGAAGTTCTGATGAATTCCCAAGTGGACTTAGATTTAACATTGTTATATTACACGCCATCTACCATCATACAGAATTCACAATTGTATCGCTCCACCACCGAGGATTTGATGGGGCGATACCAATCGCGGTTATTTAACCACTCGGCTGATCACAGATCACTGTAAGGGGCCGGTCCCGGCACCTTACCACGTGATCAGCTGTCAGCCAATGACAGCTGATCACATGATGTAAACAAGAGATCGGTATTGGGCTTTTTTTTTTCCCTCACGCTGATTACCAGGGATAGACACAGGGACATCAGTTCAGCACACGGAGAGGCACTGCAGCTATGCAGTGCCCTCCAGTGCCATCTACCAGTGGCCACCTACATGTGAACATCAGTGCCGCCTACCAGTGCCCGCCAGTGCCACCTATCAGTGCAGACCAGTGCCACCTATCAATGCCCTCCAGTGCCACCTATCAATGCCCATTAGTGCTGCCAACCAGTGTCCATCAGTGCCTCATCATCAGTGCCACCTGTCAGTGCTGCCGATCAGTGTCGCCTACTAGTGCCCATCAGTGTCTATTAGTGCCACTTATCAGTGCCACCTATCAGTGCCCTTCATTGCCGCCGATCAGTGCCCCCTATCAGTGCCCACCAGTGCTGCCTCATCATTGCCCACCAGTGCAGCATATCAGTGCCCATCAGTGCAGCCTGTAAGTGCCCATCAGTGCAGCCTAGCAGTGCCCATCAGTGCAGCCTCATCAGCACCCATCAATGAAGGAGAAATATTACCTATTTTTAAAATTTTATATTAAACTATGAAACTTTTTTTTTTACAAAATTTTTGGTCTTTTTTTTTTTTTTTTTTTTTAGCAAAAAAATAAATAGCCCAGCGGTGATTAAATACCACCAAAAGAAAGCTCTATTTGTGTGAAAAAAA
The DNA here is from genome assembly GCA_018402905.1 of Glandirana rugosa. Lineage (NCBI taxonomy): Eukaryota > Metazoa > Chordata > Amphibia > Anura > Ranidae > Glandirana > Glandirana rugosa. Next base: position 322,205 of record BLSH010218549.1, read on the forward strand.
TTATAAAAATTTCATATGGGTACAGTGTTTCATGACCGCGCAATTGTCATTCAAAGTGCGACAGCGCTGAGAGATGAAAAGTGGTCTGGGCAGGAGGGGGGTTTAAGTGCCCAGTAAGCAAGTGGTTAATATCTTTTTACACATGGAGACATATTTAACATTGTCCATAAGGACAATGTCGCCCCCCTTGTCCGATGGTTTAATGGTAATTGTCTGGTCATTGGCTAGTGATTGTAGGGCTGATCTAAGATTTGGCATAAGGTTGTCCAGATGAGAGGGTTTAATGCGCAACGCTCTAATGTCATGACTGGCCAGTTTTATTTATCACAACAGGCACTCCAATTAGAAGTGTTGGGGGGGGGGTGCATTTGACAGTTATTGGTTGTAGCAACAGGCTGCTAGGTCTAAGCACTGTCACAAGAAAGCAGGCAATGTGCTCCTGTAGGCAGGTGCAGTCTATATTATCCACTGTAGGGGGTGCTTGACCGCAGCAGCATTGCAGAGGGGAAGCCAAGAGGAACATGGTTTCTTTATAGTTTCCTAGGTCACTGGGGAAGCTATCCGATTAGATGCTGCCACCCCATGTGACTCTGGCAGACATCTTGGGTCAGGCAGAGCTTATTTAAGGCCCTGGCTCCCAGGCTTGGCGTGCATTTTCGCATGTGGGTAGTGTAGGGACAGGTCACCAGTCTGACAGGGACAGCAGTTAGCAGCAGGGAAAGTTTCCAGATGAATAGGGAAAGGATAGGGACATGCCATGGGACCATAGGCAGGTTAATCTATCAAACATGCAAAGAATAAAACACAACCAACTCACCAAATGGATTAAAATAGGACACGGCCTAGTTTACTGCTTTAAAACACTTAACAATATAAACGTTATCCACACAGTAACTTTATTTAACCAAAATACTCCGAATTTTTTAACATATTATATTATATAATAAATATGCTTACATATTCCCTTTGATATATATAACCGTGATGAGGGGAGGGATTGGGAGGTGAGCTCATTGTGATGAACCCTCTCTGGCAACTGGCACAAGACTCTTGTGACAGCATCTTTAAATAGGGACCCCAAAGCCTTCTAGAACATTTTGGGGAGTCATATGACCCTAAATGACCTATCCCTAAATGACCCCTTAATATTCCAGAAGGTTCCTAATCATGTAACCTTAATTAGCCTGACATAATAAGCCCCATTGAAATCAATTACAGTGGGGTTTATACCGCAGTCACCACGGTCCCATGAGGTAAAGGGGGGCCTAAAAAGGCTACCCCCTTTTCCCTAACATTTCTCCTGGACATTTCCCCATTTGGGCTCGGACCAGCCAAGCCGCATTCCTCCCCGCAAGCCAGACACTGTCGGCGCACATCCTGTTCACCGGTTGGGCGCCTTCTTGCCGGGCTTGTTGTGTATTGCTAAACTTTAAATCGCAAAGGGGAAGTTCCACTGTTCCTCCTCCTCCCCCCCCCCCCCTCCTCTGCAATATTTGGCACATTTTTTGTTGGGGAGGAGGGAGCATGTACCTGGTTTTGACAGGAGGTACCCACTCCCATTTCCGTTTGGCTTGCCTAAGAGGAAGTTCTCTCCCCTTCCCTCCTGGCAGTCTTGTGGGACACATCACAGGTCCAAGAAGACTGCGGGACCATTCAGACCATGCAGCATGGCTCGTGCATGCACAGCGGGCAGCCAGCTATGAAGCCACAAGATTTCACAGCCAGGTGCCCACAGTGATGCCGGGGACCGAAGACCGGTGGAAAATTGGCTTGGATGTGCACAGCACTAGATCCTGGAACAGGTGAGTGTCTTTTTATTAAGAGTCAAGAGAAGACATTGAGCCGGGAGAAGACAATGTCTAGGCAGGAGGGATTCCCCTGTCAGCACTGTCTGTGTTGATTGGGGAGGAATCATGTGAATTTCTTTCCTGCAACCCATGGTTGCAGGAAAGAACTTCGCACCATCTATATCCTGCCTAAGCTGTTGCAAATTCATTTATTTATTTTTTTTTAAATGGTTTTACGACCAAACAAAGCGAAGTTAACTTAAACAATGAATTTTATGTGTTATTTAGTAGTGGCCCGCATTCTCTGCAGTGCAGTCTAATGCCGGAGTAGTGTTAATCTTACTGTGTTGTCCCCTCTATGTGACATTGCTGGGTAGCTCAGGGATTGTAATGCTCTGACATCACTTATTATGTTTTGATAGAGCTACGTTAGAAGCACATTTATATTCCGAGCTTCCCTTGGTCCTCTCTTGCACCGTGTGTTCCGGTGACCTTCACTGTGTTGGAACATCCAGCACACTGTTGTCTCATGTGTCACAATCTCTCCTTAAAAGACATTGTAAGACGTATACTAGCAATGTGCTCTAAAGTGCAAGATGGTGAAGATAAGGTAGTCCCTGCCCATGTTATTTTCACTTTACAGTGATTTCAGTGTATTTCGGAGGGTCATGTTGAGCTCCAGCAGTCATACATACCACTTGTTATTAAACCCTGTCCTGAGGTGACCTCATAGGTCTTCTGCTTCTCCTTTGACTGTCCAATCACAGGAGGGGGAGAAACATTGGGTGGGTCAGCACTCACTCAACCTGTCGGTCAGCACTCTTCTACGTCGTAGAGCGTGTAAATCTCAGGAATTGGTGGACAGGAATACAATTTTTTGGGCTGATATAAAAGCTTCATTATATGTTCTTTATATGTGTATTTAGTTGCTTGCCTGGCATTCACTTTAACCCACCATCTGACGCTCTGATGAAGGTAAAAAACCTTCTGCGAGCAGCCCCCCCCAGCCCCCCTCGTAATTACCTGAGCCCCATCAGGATCCAGTGATGTGCATGAGAGCAGCGGCTCTCCTGGGCCTCCTCGTTGGCTGCGACATCAGCGTGACCCAATGACTGAAAATCGCAGCCAATGAAGAGAGGGTGGGGCCGAGACGCACTCCGTGTGTGAATGGATACTGTGGGGGGTTAGTTCAAGTGGGGATCACCTTCCCTGGGAAAAAGGTAGTCCAGACAGCAGGTCTTTCTTAAAAGCTGACTTGTAGCCAGTTTTATTTAAAAGGTTGCATAAAAAAATCAAACAAACAAAACAGAAAATAAATCCTTGCCATCCAGGCTCTTACTAAACATTTCCAGGTTCCTAACTCAGCGGTGAAGGGCTTCTCCCAGTCACCCACAAAACAAATATAATGCAAACCTTTTGTTTCAGTCACAAAGCAAAACTTTAGTTCAGCAGCTCTCAGGTTTTGGCTTCCTGAGTCCCCGGCCAGAAAAAAACTTTGCTCTGCTCCTGCTTATTTATACCACCTGTTGGTGGACACAAGTGGACCACAAAATCTGGTCTGGAACCAACCCTGCTAAGGTGGCTGGTAACACCTGGACTGGATTTTGCCTTAGTTCATTGAAAATTAACGCATGCGAGGTGAAACGTCCATCGATCACCTCCCCTTTCATAATGTCACAATACATAGAGCAGCAGTTCGGGAGTGAGCCTGCTCGGGTTCCCCCATAGTAAGCTGCTTGCTATGGGGCCACTCAGCAGGAGAGAGGGGCCAGGCGTGCCAATAGGGGACCCGACAAGAAGAGAATTGGGGCTGCTCTGTACAAAACCACTGCACAGAGCAAGTAAGTATAACATGTTTGCTACTTAATTAAAAAAAAAATATCTGCCTTTAAAGCGGAGTTCCACCCAAAAGTGGAACTTCAGCTTTAAGACCTCCTCCCCAGCTCCGGATGCGGAAACTGAGCTTTTGGGGAGGAGGGGGGGGGGTGGGGATACCCAATTTTTTCAGGTACTTCCTCTCAGGTCGCCTTCCCCCTCCCTCCCAAAGTCTTCTGGGACACAGGACGGGTCCTAGAAGACTTCAGGACCAATCACAAAGCGCAGCACCGCTCGTGCATGCGCAGTGTGCGCCCGTCCGTGAAGCCACAGCCAGGTGCCCACAGTAGCAATGCCGGCACTGCGGAGGGGAGGGGGAGACGAGCAAGGCTCCGTGCGGCTCCATCGCTGGACCAGGAGACAGGTGAGTGTCTGTTTATTAAAAGTCAGCAGCTACACTTTTTGTAGCTGCTGACTCTTAATAAACATTCATAAAGGGTTGAACTCCACTTTAAATATCACTTTAACAGCAATGCATAGGGGTTCCACTACAACCACGCCATATGGTTGTGGAGATGGTGCTGGAGATGGCCATCATTTTCCAGTAAGAACATAAGCTGAATACAATTTTCTTTTCACACATTTTTGTTCCATAAAAGGAAATAGAATATTTCTTAAATAAAAAGGCCAAGCTGCCAAACTATTCTACAAAAGGTTCCGAAGGTCAGCTATATCCGTGATAGTGAAAGCAGCGCTAAAACTGGATATATATTGTGCAAAACAATTTAGTGCAAAAAAATATAAACAAAGTGCTAGTGCAAAAAAGTCTCAACAGTGCAATCCTCAATGAAGTGCAAAGGTATGTCCTCCTTGAATCAAACAGCCAACTTGCTTCAAAGCTGAGTCCTTCACCTTCAATCACTTAAATGCAAAAACCAAGGTGGTGGTGCAAAAAAAATCAATTGTGCAACATTGAATAAAGTGCAGAGATAAATCCTCCTTAAATTGTGCAACTATGCTGTTTTTGATAGCGTATCCTTCACCATCGGTCACCACATGCGTGTGCACACATTGGGGGCTCACCAGAGGTGTTTTTAATGTAAGCGCAATCGGTGCTGTTTGAATAAATGTCTATACCTTAAGTGATACACTATGAGGGTCTTTCTTGCTTGTTCCCCATGATTATACATTCTGGAGAGGAACGAGTGCCTGTGGATGCGGTTCTTGGGAAGGTCATTGTGTGATGAGCCCCCTCTATTCTTGGAAAGATGAGCCTATCTATCTTTGACCTCTGGTGAGCCCCCAATGTGTGCACACGCATGTGGTGACCGATGGTGAAGGATACGCTATCAAAAACAGCATAGCTGCACAATTTAAGGAGGATTTATCTCTGCACTTTATTCAATGTTGCACAATTGATTTTTTTTGCACCACCACCTTGGTTTTTGCATTTAAGTGATTGAAGGTGAAGGACTCAGCTTTGAAGGAGAGGTAACTGCAAGCAAGATTGTGCTGGAGGAAGAAAGTTGTGTATATACAGCAGCGTATATAGGGCCTGTTCTTCCAGACTCCGGATGTGTGGAAAAGAGTGACTGAGGGCAGAGTGAAAGGTGAACCACTACTTCCAGCAACCCCTACGGTGGAATGGCTACATAGGGCAAACCATTATTCTGTCGTTAGGAATATTCTGATTTTGTGTTTTTCATTTACTTGTACTCCTATCTTTACCTCTACTCCTATCTTGTCTCCATGAAGGTTGCAACCTACTGTAAGCTTGGAACTGTTATTAATTGTTCTATGAAATTGCCCCACCCAGAGGTCCTTTATTTTACAAAGCCTGTCTCTTGTTCCTCTGAACCCAAGGGTTAGGGTTGCCACCTCATCCCTTTAAGCCCAAAGGGTCCTCAACATCTCTGCAAGCTGAGCAAGAGAAAATCAAACGTTTCCTTCATCCACGCAAAACAGCATGAATCCAGAAACCTCAACTGCTGTCCATTGTGTGCATTAGCCGAAGCACCAGCGGATGCCTCTATACAGTGACTCTGCCGAATAGTGACTGCATTTGATAGAAATGTTTGGTCTTTAATTTTTCACCTGGCTCAGTTGACTTTTTTCGAGCTGGATGGTGCTTGCAGAGCCACCCACGTTTCAAATTCTCCTGCAGAATTGGCCACCTATGACCAGCCTTAGGGCTGCATGGCCCTCTCAATCCTTGAAGCGCATCCACTGAGTTTCCCCTTATTCTCTCTGGTACTGAGATAATCATCCACACTGCATACACAGTCAATTCTACTGGCTCCCTCTATTCAGAATTACTCTGCCACATTTCCTGGGTCACATGTATGTAAAAGACAGGGAAAGAGAAACCGCGCCACTAAGTGCAGTAGTTTATTATCTCTCATAAAAGCAAAGATAATATGCACTCGCAGTCCGTGATAGCTTCTTGCCAGGAACCAGAAAGGCCGATGTGGAATGCGTGGAGATTGTCAGAGCGTCCCTGCCTCTTTCTCAAGCCTCAGGCTTGAGAAAGAAGCAGGGACACCTGAAACATTTTGCCACGCCTTCTCTGACTTCATCACACCATTCTGATGCTTCTGCCCTGATGATTTCCATGCAGACCACAGCGAACCATCTTGTTCCTGGCAAAAGGCTATCTGCAAGAGAAAGTGCCTGGACTGTGAAAAGGCTGCCATCTTAGTGGAATTGTATTACATGCTGCTTTATGGATCACACAGTGAGTGCATATTATCTTTCTTTTTATGAGAGCTAATAAACTACTAACATTCCTGCAATCTGGAAAGAATCTGCGGACACTGATGTTGTTCATCCTTTATACAGTAATCATGGAGGAATATGGATTTTTGGATTATAGAGTTGTATAGGATTATGTCACACTTAAAATTTCCCTTATCCCTGGTCAGATTTGTACACACTTTGTGTCTTGTACCTGGGAGGGGACTGAAATGACAAGGTCAGTCTCTCTTCTATCTCCAGCCCAGACCCCACTGAAAGTAGAACAGAGGGTGCCGAGGCACAGGAGGAACACGAGCGTCTACAGACGTAGATAGGGGAACTTGCAGCAGGAGATTTCTCAGCAGACTTGCAGTGGGAACACTCAGCGGGGCGCAGAACTGCAACAGCAGACAGCCACGCAGACGATCGAATGTCTGAGCCATGATCAGTGTCAGAAGCGTAGTCACAGGATTAGCCAGGGTCATCAACAGGCGGGCAGTGATGTATCGAATCATAAGCAGACCCTAACAGGGCTGGTGCAAGGATTTTTGACACCCTAGGCGAAACCTCATTTTGCCGCCCCCATTGGCTCCAGTGTTGCTCTGCGCTTCTAATTACACTACCAGTTGGACAGAGCAGCTGCCTGAGACTGAGTTAGTTACATGCTGCAGCCTGCAGAGCATGCAGACGCAGAGGGAAACCAGCGGCCGGTCACCCCTAGGCAGCAGTGCGCCCTAGTTTGCCTAGTGGTAGCACTGGCCCTGGACCTGAAGTCAGGTAAAGCAGGATCCGAGATCAGGTCAGGAATAAGCCGGGTCAACAACAATGGGGACACAGTGGAAGGACACAGGGAACAGCTGAAGAACAGTCAGCACTAGAGCACAGGCAGGAGCAGCCTTAAATAATCCGTTTGGCACCAACATGCACTGTGTGTGTGCCCGCGCGCACATGCCCCTGCACATTCCTGTGTGCATGTACGTGCCTGGTTACGATTCTGTGGAGATTGCAGCGTGCATGCACATTTCTGTGAGCTTTGAGTCTTCTGCCATTTTGTTCATATTTGCGCTGGGGAGTTGTGTGTTTGCACATACATACGTGTTTACACTTCCTGTGTCCCATGGCTTCCTGCACTACAAACTTTCCTTCAGGGTCTATACACCTGATGCAGTGTTACCTATAGGCTCAAGCATACTGTTCTCCGCAAGGGTGTGTTCCTAGCGCACTCATGTCTGCAAGCATTGGCGCGCATTCTGATTGACCCGCTTCCTACTAAATGGGCTAATCATTTTTATCTTGTTATTCCCAGCTATAGTTCTGTGTTAAGGGTTGTCTGTAACACACATTGCTCATCAGAGAGTTTGTTAGCTCTTGAGTACAGTTTTTATTTGCATTTTAGATTGGCTTCTGTTGCTGACCTGGCTTTTCTAGCACTCTGCTTGTTTTGTTCTTGGCTGTGTTTTCTGACTACATATTTATACCTTGGCCTGGTTTTGACATTTGGCACTTCCCAACTATGCTATGACCCCTACATCCTTACAGGACTCAGCATTACTGTCTGAATCAGAGCATGGAAGCATGAAGTGTAGCGGGAAACATTGGAATCCCACATTCCAGGAAGTATTGAATGCCCAAAAGCCTAATGGAGGCTCCCGAGCTGGAATGGTAGGAGACATAGGCCACCAGAGAGGTGAGTAAGTGCTCTTCAGTTGCAGGGATTTTCATTTTCAGTCTTCAGTCATTTACATTCATTTGTAATGTTTAGCGAAGGATTTATTAAGCCAATGCAATGCAAATCGAAAAAAATAAAATAAAAATCAATTGGACCTATCAATTTTAATCCATTTTACAGAGGAAGCATCACCTATATCTCTCTATTTGAGAATAGCAGTACTTGGGGTATTGGACATATCATGTGTGCTGTGTTTGCTACAAAATTGTTTTCTATAGGATGACAGCTACGATCCCTATGGAAGCCGCTATCAATCATTCGTCCAGCACTGCCCTCGGGCTGTGACGTGTACTTGTGAATAGGAAAATAGGTTGAATTGGGGAAGCATAAATACGCTCAGCAGGAAGAAAGCCTCTGGGTAGAGTAGTTCCATGGATCCAGGAATAGAAAATTACTGGCAGCATGAACATGTGAGACTTAATTTAAATAATAAAATAAAAAACACATTATAGGCATTATGAACATGCCCCAATACATGAGACATTTTGGTGCAGGCTGAAAGCACAGGTACACCATACCTCCCAACTTTCTGAGATGGGAATGAGGGACACCTATTACCAAACGTGTGTAGACATAGGAAACATCCACTGCGATGCTCCCCTTCAAGGAGAATTGTGCAAAAATGATTGGCTAATCCTACAAGTGCTTTTTTTAGCACTACTTTTCCTTTACATTGGCTTTTGAAATCTACAAATGCAGCAATTTAGAAATTGGATGAAAGGTTTAGCACCAGGAAGCACTTTTTGATAGATAAATAGTGCTTTTTATATACAACTATATTGATCAGACCAAAATGAGGGACAAATGAGGAGGAAAGAGAGACGGGGGGACTTTGCTTCAAATCAGGGACAGCCCCCTCGAAATTGGGAGCTATGGGTACACCATCCAGCTCCACTGCCAACAGCCTGTAAAACTCTATGAGCGGCTGAAAGCTTGGGGGTACTAACATTTAGGGCAGTATGCATCCAGAAACAAATGCCTGGAATGCGTGGAGATTTTTCCAGTTTAATCGTCTTCTAGGACCTGAAGATATCTGGTGATATGAGTGCCTGAGAAAGTAGGCCTTAGAAGTCAAAGGATCCTTGGTTGGCCACTAAAATATTATGTGTTTTGCCTCTAGAAAGTCCTTCTGTTTTGCAGTGTAGTAAGAATTTCCTACTTCTCCCAGGAGGGACAGAATCCCTGACCTTCCCAACAAACTACTCGCTGATTCTGTAAATGTCTGGTTGGTCAACAACTCTGGACGCCTTAGTTTGCTCTCATTAGTTCCATTTCTCAGAACCTCAGCAACATGGACCTCACACATTCCTGGAATTTGAGCCATAGGCACATGGACTGGCCAAGGAAATACATTTATTTATGTCATCGGTTGTCCCTGGGGAAGAAAAAAAGTCTTCATTCAGCAGGAATCCAGAGAAGAAAATTTTTTCAGTTCCTTCCAAAACAGCTTTAGACTCATTTGCCAGATAAAACAAGTCATTTTTCAGATGCCTTTTTTTCTTGATTAATAAGCTCTTTCAGTGGGCTGAATTCAGCTCCACATAAAACGTCTTTATCTGTAGGGTTTAGAGTCACTTAGATTAGCTCTCTCACTTTCAGCCGGAAAAAAAAGAGAGATGCAATTTCCTTTAGGAGCAAGCCTTGGGTCATGTGCTTCATCTGTGTGCAGAGGACGCGAAATTCTCTCACCTGCTCCCACACACCCTGCATGGGAGAAAAGTCTCAGGAAAAGGCTTGTGCATGCTTTGTTATTTCATTTTATTTATAATTTTTTGAATGCCTATTGAGAAAGGAAAAAAAAAAGATCTTTAGTATATTCATGACTGTTACAATTAACTCCCCAGCGTTTAAAGGATAACTGCGCTTTTTGAATGGCAAAGCCATTTGTGGATACTGAAATTCACAAGTTTTCCTGTTCAGCGTGGAACGGTTCAATAATAAGTTAATTTAAAATAATAATTAAAGGAATTCATTTATACTACTAATTAAAGTAGAACTCAAATCAATTTTTTTACTCTTTAGGTACCCTTACCTATAAAAAAAAAAAAAAAATAGTGGCAACCTTTACCTATCCTCTGTACACTCCAGCGCCGTCCCAGTCGACCTCCTCTGTTCAGCGGCAGCGGTCCTTTTCAGGGCAGAACAACTCTGTCATTCTGCCTATTTTTATAAGCCCAATCTATTGTCTACACCCCCCCCCCCCCGCCCCCAAAAGAGCATATCATCACGCAGACGGGGCTCCAAGTTCTCCCGGACTGGACTCACAAGTGAGCCTCTAAGTCCTGGAATAATACCTATTGCTGAAAAAATGAAGAACCTCTTGTGATGTCATCAAACTTCAAGAAAAAAGGTAGGTACAGGTTTAATAAAAAATACAGGACACAGGATTTTCGTTTTAGACCAGTGGGCCCCAAACGGCAGCCCTGGGGCCAGATGCGGCTCTTTGCTTGCTTTTTTTCAGCCTTTGAGGCATTATTCCTGTCACTGACACCAACAATGGGGCACTATTCCTTCCACTGACACCAACGGTGGGGCATAATTCCTTTCACTGACAACAAAAATGAGGCATTGTATTTCTCCCCTTAATACCAAAGATCGGGCATTGTTCACTCCCACTGAGCACAGTCCGCCCCCCCCTAAAGTTTGATGGACTGTAAACTGACCCTTTCTTTAGAAACTTTGGAGACCCCTGTCTTAGATCAAGGGTTTTGCTACTACCTATAGGTGACTGGACACTGACAGGCAAACCCTCCCACTCCCAGCAAGGCTTAGATTTTCTTCTAGTGTCCTTAGGTTACGAATCTCTTTTTTGTGCTCTAATCATTTATTTTATTTTATTTTTTCATTTGCTGCTTTCACGTCATGACTTCTAGAAAGTTTGCTAGCTGCTCTTGTGACTTCCACCTTGCAGCTTCCTAGATCATCGATAGAGTGCCATTCGTCAGTGCCGGGACAAGATCATCTACTGTAGTGCCCAGGGCAAATATGCCAAATGGTGCCCCCCCCCCCCAAATGTATGAACATTATGAGTAAGCAAAAATCCCCTCCGCCCCAAACAAATGTGAGCACTATTCTTCACACTTACCCCCTAAGCAGTAATTCCCTTTGCAAGGCAAAACTCTCCCCAAACAAAAATCCCCCCTCTTCCAGTACAACTCCCCTCTCCAGGGGCTATTAACTGTCAAGTTTGCTGTCTTTCCCACTATAGTGGGTGGATCTTTACATTGCTCTCTAGCAGCTCATCTTTCAGGGGGTCATTGCCCCAGTTACAAAAAAGTAAGTTATTAAAGGGGTTCTAAACCAACCTCCTTTAACTCTGCACTGCTTACCCTCCTCCCCCACATTCAGACCCTACAGCCCAGGAAATACCCCACCATTCCCTTTTACATGAGAGTTTTGGGGTTGGTGCTACCTGGCCATGTTGGACAAGCATACTCAAGTCTCTGGATTGTCCCTTTCATCTGATCAGGAAAACTAGGCTTGGTGGATATCAAGTCTGGCCCTGAAATTGGGAGGGAAGTTCTTCCTCCCAATGTCTTGGAAGATGCTCAAGATGGACACCAGCCCATGAGTCTAGGGTGGAGTCCTGGATTCCCTCTCTTGGTACATGGGACTTAGTCATTGGCAGAAGACTGGATTCTCATCAACATTCTGGAACTTTGGGTGATTTGGTTGTCCCTGCAATGCTGGACCTCTCAATTTTTGAGGTCATTTGACCAAGATTAATTTTGACAATGCCACAGAGGGGGTCTACATAAACCTTCAAGGGGCACCAGAGGTCGTGCCACTCAAAGAGAAGCAAACCTTGTTCTAGCCTCAGCAGAACTCCATGGCCCTGTCAACATCACTTTGAGGCATGGGGGGGGGGAATCATCGTGACTGAGACTTGAAGTGCAGCAAGAAAAGCACCTATAGGTCCATGGGAAATCTTTTATTTTGGTTCTAATCAATGCACAGTTTTGACACTGCGACGGCAAGAATTGACTTGGCACAACTCCAGTTTTTTAAACTTCTGACAAGAGTTGTGTGACCCTTATACATTTTTTTTATTTTTCACTTGAATGGTTGTTTTTTTTTTTTCTAAAATTGTTTTCAGATACAAAAAGTTTTTTTTACTGGAGTTCTCCTTTAAGATAAACATCAGCAGTACATATTATATCAGGGAGTGGAAAAAAAAATATGCTCATGTAAACCGGTTGACACAAATACACCTTTTTTTCCAGAGCTGTCGGAATGTCGGTTTTCAAACATTGTGCGCTTGTTACCCAGTAAATTACCAGGTTGCCTTCCGCTGACTACATGTGAATTATAGAAAGATCTGAGCATATAATTAGCTTCTATCTCTATGGAGCTGCTTTAGCGGAGTTCTAGGCACTGGGCCCAATATCTGGAAACAATTTAAGAAATCATATAACTTGTCACTCACTTGTCTCTCTCTCTCAGCTTCAAGAACTTTCACACAAAGCTTCACAAATATACACAATTCACATCAAGGGGGGACTTCTATTTAATCCTTACTTCTAAAGACCCCCCAGTCACAGGACTATCTATCTATCTATCTATCTATCTATCTATCTATCTATCTATCTATCTATCTATCTATTTATCGCGTTCAATTGCACCATCATTCAAAAACTAACTAAAATATCCATTCTCTATCTGCTATCTGTTTACCTTATCTATCTGTCTATCTATCTATCTATCTATCTATCTATCTATCTATCTATCTATCTATCTATCTATCTATCTGTAGTACCCTCTAGTGTGCTATTAGAATAGTGGAGGCAAATGTATTGGCTCATGGTAAAATGAGTCTTAAATCTGGGTCCAGGCTTTATTGCAGGTCTGGTTGAATTACTCATACAGGCAGGTCTCTCGTGCCTCCCCCTGGTTCTGGAAGTTTGGAGAAACTTCTGGAAGCTGGAGGTCAGAGGCCAGGAGGGTTGATCTGCATACTTGGGGAGCTCAGCCAATTCCCAGGCAATGGGCCTGGCATGGATGAGTCATGCTGGCAGGGGAGTTGGGTGGAAGATGGAGAGCTGAGGAGACTGTCGGTGGCCCTAGAGGACAGTGTGAATACATCAGCACACCCAGGGATTTACAAGAGGAGAGACTGCCACATGTAGCAGGTTTTTCTGGAAGACAGCGTTGTGCTTAAATCTTTCCTTTCCCTTGCCCTGGAAGATCTTCTGGATGGGCTGCTGATAAAGCAGCCAGGTGGGCTGGTAATTCCTGCAGTCAGTAGAGTTGGGATCAGTGTCTACAATGCAGTTGGAAATACTCCGGCATGCAACATATAACATTTTGTGCTACTTTCTAAGGGACTGAGAGTTCCTAGTCCTTAAGGGGCTTTTGCATTCTTTTATTCAGGGACTGTCAGTATCCAGGAAAGGGGACAATTCAAGACCTTGTACATAGGGAGGAGGTTGTCCCTGTATTTTCTTCTTTGATTCAATTTGGGCATCCATTAAATCCCTTCACCCATCCAAGTGTTGCCTGGCTGTGCAGGAGTAAGAGAGCCAGTTACCGGCAGCTCCTGTGGGGGTAGTGCAAATTTTTTAAACGTAAAATAATAAAGAGGTTTATACTTACCTGCTCTGTGCAATGGTATTGCACAAAGTGGTCCCTTCTGACCTCCTCTTCTCCCCAGCAATACTCTGCTCTTTCTCTTCCACACGTGTCACCATGGCAAGCTGTCTACTGTGAGGGCACACATGCTGGTGTGCTCCTGAGCCAAGCTCTATGTGTCCATAGACACACACAGTGCAGCTTGGCCCCGCCCCCTCCTCACAGGATTTGACTGATAGAAGTAGGAGCCAATGGCTCCCGTGCTTTCAATGAAATCTGTGAGAACAGGGAGAAGGGAGAGAAGAGCTGCAGATAGGAACAGCGCTGGATCGACAGAGGACTCAGGTAAGTGTTTGGGGAGGGGGAGGAACAGCTAGTGGAAGGTTTTTTTCCCTTAATGCATTATATACATTAAAGGGTAACTTCAGTCAAAAATGATTTTTATCCTATTAATAGTATGTTAAATATTGTTTATCTTTGATATTATTCATTTTTTCTGGCTAGCTGTGTACTTTAGAAAGTCTTATTTAAGCCAGACAATCAGCTTCTTCCTGTTCTTCACCAACAACGATATCTCCCTTTATCTGAATTTGTTAAGCTGTCTTTCACTTCCTGAAAAGGTTGTCAGTCATTCTTAGACAAGGCATGCCTAGACCTACCCAGCCCACACCCCATCCCTCCTATCCTTCACAGAACATGATCTCCTCCTGTCTTCTTAGTCTCGTTCTGGTTGGCAGAGAGAGGGGGAGAGGGAGAGGGAGGGGGGAGGGCAGGCTTTGGAAGTCTGTTATGTTTGTTAGAAACTGTAAGATAGATTACAATGCAACATGCTGCAGGTTTTCTATAGTGTATTACCACATGTTTTTTTCTGCATGGCACTGTGATGGGCACTGTGTGCATAGTGTGGCACGCGCCCAGCTGCTGTGAATGACGGAGGAGCTAAGGAAGGAATATGAAAGAAATGAGGTACAAAGGAACATTTTGAAAGTTTGGAAGGATAAAGATCAATTTCTATTGCTCATTACATGTGAGTAATGAGTTTACGGCTCAGTTTACACTAGTGCAACTTGTCATGCGAATTGGGACACATAAAGTCGCATGACAAGTAACAGCTCATTGATTTCAATGGCACCTGTTCCCATCTATGCGACTTTGAAAATCAGGGACTTCGAAAAGGTGCCTGCACTACTTTGATGCGACTTTGATCAAGAGTGTGTAAAGTTGGATAAAAGCTGCACTCAAAGTCACACTCTAAATACCAAAGCTTGGGAGTCGCACTAGTGAAAACGTAGCCTAAGACTAGAGTGCAACTTTGGAGTGTGACTTTGAGTGCAGCTTTGATTCAACTTTACACTTTCTAGATCAAAGTCACATCAAATGTTGCATCAAAGTAGTGTTGCATCAAAGTCATGCAGGTACCTTTTCAAAGTCACTGATTTTCAAAGTCACATAGATGGGAATGGGTGCCATTGAAATCAATGGGCTGTGACTTGATGGATCCCCCTGGGTCTTGTGTGGATGGGTCCCCCTGGGTCCTGTGTGGTTGGGCCCCCTGGGTCCTGTGTGTATGGGCCCCAGTGGGTCCTGTGTGGATGGGTCTCCCCTGGGTCCTGTGTGGGTGGGCCCCCTGGATCCTGTGTGGATGGCCCCTGTGTCCTGTGTGGATGCCCCCCCGTCCTGTGTGGATGCCCCCCCGTCCTGTGTGGATGCCCCCCCGTCCTGTGTGGATGCCCCCCCGTCCTGTG
>BLSH010218549.1:384579-397802 GCA_018402905.1 Glandirana rugosa
ACGCTTCTTGCGACCCTGTTGGCTATTTTGAATGAAACGCTTGATTGTTCGATGATCACGCTTCAGAAGCTTGGCAATTTTAAGAGTGCTGCATCCCTCTGCAAGATATCTCACTATTTTTGACTTTTCGGAGCCTGTCAAGTCCTTCTTTTGACCCATTTTGCCAAAGGAAAGGAAGTTGCCTAATAATTATGCACACCTGATATAGGGTGTTGATGTCATTAAACCACACCCCTTCTCATTACTGAGATGCACATCACCTAATATGCTTAATTGGTAGTAGGCTTTCGAGCCTATACAGCTTGGAGTAAGACAACATGCATAAAGAGGATGATGTGGTCAAAATACTCATTTGCCTAATAATTCTGCACACAGTGTATGTAAAGTGCTGCATAAATTGACAGCGCTATATAAGTACCTGAAATAAATAAATAAAATCTTTCTCCCTTTGGAATGTACTTCCTATTGTCCAACTATTACCTGGGTCATAGGCTGAGTTCACTTATAAACAAAAAAAAAATTATATTTATTCAAAACGGATCTTAACTGATCGGACGTTGACAGTTAACGTCAGTTAAGATCCGTTTTCACGGACCTTGATGTAGACCCTGTACGTTAAAAAAACGGACAAGATCGGAAGCGGAGATTAACGGATGGTCATCCGTTTGCCCATAGGAATGCATTGTGGTCCGTCCACGGATGCATGAAAAATGGATACATGGTCCGTCTGTGTGAAAGGGGCCTTAGGGTTTCACAGAACAGCTGTATTTATCCACTTCACCTCCGGAAGGATTTCCCACTTTAGAACCAGAGCACTTTTTGCGATTCGGAGCTGCGTCTCTTTAACTGACAATTGCGCGGTCGTGCGACGTTGTACCCAAACTAAATATGCGTACTTTTTTTCCCCACAAATAGAGCTTTCTTTTGGTGGTATTTGATCCCCTCTGCGTCATTTCTGATCGCCGCTATAAACAAAAGAAGAGCAACCATTTTGCAAAAAACCCCAAATTTCTTACTTTTTGCTAAAATTCAAATCCAAAAAAAATATATAAAAAAACAATTTTTTTTCACCGGTTTTGGCCGATTTATATTCCTCCTCATATTTGTGATAAAAAAAAATCGCAATTGGCGTTTATTGATTGGTTTGCACAAAAGTGGCCGCGTTTACGGATGATGAGAATTCATTTCTGGGGTTTTTATTTTTTTTATTAATGGCGGCGATCTGCGATTTTTAGCGGTACTGCGATATTGCAGCGGACATGTTGGACATTTTTGACACTTTTTGGGGACCAATGACATTTATTCAGCAATGAAAAATTTAAATGTCCACTGATTACTGTATAAATGTCATTGGCAGTGAAGGGGTTAACCTGGGGGGGAGAGCTAGGGGTTAACTATGTTCCCTGGGTGTGTTCTTACTGTGGGGGGGGTTGGGCTACCATAGGCATGAGAGATCTAACTGATCCCAGTGACAGGGATCAATAGATCTCCCATGCCCGCACTGTCAGAATGGGGAACCGCCGTGTTTACATCGGCGGTTCCCCATTCTTTGCCTGTGGCCGCTCATCGCGGCTCGCCGGCGGACATCGGGTCCGCCCGAGCCGCGGACACACTCCTCAGGAGTGCGGCAGGCGCGCGCGCCCCCTAGCGGCCATTCGCAGATCGCCGTCTTTTTACGGCGATTCGCGCAATGCATCCACACTGCCGCCGTGAATACACGGCAGGCAGTGGGGAAGTGGTTAAACTGAGATTAAATTGCACACAGGTGGACTCTATTTACTAATTAGGTGACTTCTGAAGGCAATCATTTCCATTAGATTTTAGTTAGGGGTATCAGAGTAAAGCCTCGTACACACGGTGCGACGGTCGTACGACCAAATGGCCCAAATCGTATGTTGGCTCATGTATCTCGCGTACTGACATGCACTAAATGATCGTACGACCAACCCGAACGTAGTGACGTGTTACGAACATATAAAGAGAAAGTTCATGTGCATGTGATTTGTGAATTAGGAACGAACGGACACTTCAGGGCGTTCCTGACTTCTGAGCATGCGTGTTTTGCACAGTACAACTTGTTGGACCAACTTCTCTGTACACTGATACAACGGTCGTACGACCGCTTGTTGGTACAACCAAAGTTTTCTAGTTTGCTCATCCAACCCCTGTTGTACGACCGTCGTACGTCGGCTGTTCTAATCGCACATACTAATGGTCGGATGATTGTACAACGAGCGGTCATATGACCGTTTTCATACGACCCACGCACCGTGTGTACGAGGCTTATGGGCCTTTTCATAGGGCTTTCCATTCAGGTCAGCCTGTCCATTTTCAGGCGGACCTGAATGGACGCTCCATGCAGCCCTATGGAGAGGCAGATGTCAGCGGAGACATGTCCACTGACATCCGCCGTTCTCCGATCCGATCCTGTCCGTGAAACACAGACGGATGGAAACCCTATTTTCCATCCGTCTGTAGAATCGGATCGGATGAAAACAGACAGGTGGTCCCTTTTCATCCGATCTCCTTAGAGGAAAGCGGCGCTCTGACAGTTCCATCTCCACTCAGTGAGCAGAGACGGATCTGTCATCCGTCGGCTTAGCAGGGATCCCCGCTGAGCAAAAACTGACCCCATACACGGAAATCCCGTGTGAAAGAACCCTAAAGAGTGCCGAATACAAATGCACGCCACAGTTTTCAGATATTAATTTGTAAAAAATTGTGAAAACCATTTATCATTTTCCTTCCACTTCACATTTATGTGCCACTTTGTGTTGGTCTATCACATAAAATCCCAATAAAATACATTCACGTTTTTGGTTTTTCAAATGGTATGAATACTATTTCAAGGTGCTGTATATGTAAAGCTCTATGTAAATTGACGGTGATATATAAGTACCTGTAATAAATAAAATAGATCTCAAAAGGTATTCTGTAGTTCACAGAGAGAACTCAGGCACCTTCAGTATAAGTCCAATGGACATCAGCTTTTGTTGAATGGAGCATTGTTGGTAGGGCCATACAGCAGGCATGGCCAGCTCTATTCATTTTGGATAGAGCAAAGGAGGGTTATGACCCCTGTCCAATTTTTTTTTTTTTTTGCCTTCTGTGTCCCATTACAAAGATTTCTCTTCACTTCCTGTTCCATTGCCAAACAGGAAGTGAGAGGAAATCCCTGCAAATGAAAGAAATTCCTTGGGGACCCCCAGGTCACCAGAACTAGCGTCCCCATTGGAAGATTTCCCCTCTATTACTTTTCTGGGGACAACCCAAAATGTGGGACTTTCCTTTACTTTCTCTTTCAATGATAGTGGTAAACAGGACAAATAGAGAGAGTGAATCTCCTTAACAGGGACATAGACCGTAATAAAAACTGACAGGGGTTCTAATCCCTCTGCACTCTATCCAAAACTTATTTAAAAAATTTGCCTTTATTTATACTTTAAGGCCTCATACACACAGGCGTATCTTTAAAAATAAACAAAACGTCGGGCCCCACGTCAAGGAAAAAAAATTTTGCGTTTTTCGGCGTTATGCATCGGCGTTAATGAGCGTCGGCGTCAATAGGGGTTTTTAAAAAAAAATCATACCTCTGCTATTTTTCAAAAACGTCAGCGTCAAAGAACGCCAGAAAACACCGGTACAATATTAGTCAGCGTTTGTTGGCGTTAGTTGGCGTTTTGCGGCGTCGGCGTCAAAAAATGCCAAAACGTTACAGCCTCAGAACGCGATGGCCATGGGTTCTACTTTCAGCTCACTAACGCCGACGCCATCTACAGCTCAAAAACGCCGACGTTTTTATGAGGCCACTGACTAACATGGAGAGCTGCAAAAGATGCCAGAAAACGCCGGCGTCAAAAAACGTCCGTGTGTATGAGGCCTTACTCACAACACCCTCCCCACTGCTGTAAATGACATCTCTGCTGCCCACACCAGCCAAGTCAGGCACTTGAAAACCTCATTACACAGCCTCATTATGTTCAGCATTGTAATGCTTGCAACGTCTAATGGACGTTGGACAGCACAGGCTGCGCTGACCAATGACCACTAGCTGTGGGAAGCGTTATGATCCGAGGTTGCAAAGTGAAGTTCTGATGTGTGTGAATGAGAACTGTCACTGTTGCTTGCGTTTTCAACCAAACTGTCAAGCCGTCAAATGAATGGTGTAACTGATCACGAGTGCAGCACTATGGCAAATGCAGATCAAACCGATGGCAGCTTCCTTGGCTGTAAAGGATAGTTAGTTCTGCTATATTTTTGGTTTGGGGTTTAAATACACTTTAAAGTAAGAAAGCCAATTGAGTATGAATTCATAAAATCCACTGCAGCCAAATTCATCAGGCTTTTCCCCATGCTTCTGAGTAAGCATGTAGGCTCTTGTCACATTACCCTCTCTTCTGGCATCTTCCCCAACTCTCTAAAACATGCACTAGTTAGCCCCATACTTTAAAAAGCTTTCACTGGATGCAACCAATCTTAACAACCTACACCCCATCTCCTTGCTCCCCTTTTTATCCAAACTCCTTGAATGTCTGGTCTACAACCGTCTGAGCAACCACCTTGCCGAGAATAGCCTTCTTGATCCACTTCAGTCTGGATTTCGTCCTCAACACTCCACAGAAACTGCTCTTCTAAAACTAACAAACAATCTACTAACAGCCAAAACCAATGGACACTATTCTGTACTCCTACTCTTGGACCTTTCTACTGCCTTTGATATGGTTGACCCCCCCCCTCCTCCTCCAAAAACTCCATGCCATTGGTCTCCATGACTGTACTCTTCGTTGGTTCTTTTCCTACTTATCCAATCGAACCTCTAGCGTTACTTACAACTCTACTTCCGCCTCTCCTCTTCCTTTCTCTGTTGGCGTCCCCCAAGGTTCTGTTCTTGGACCTCTCCTATTTTCAATCTACACCTTCTCCCTGGGTCAGCTGATAGCCTCCCATGGCTTCCAATACCATCTCTATGCTGATGATACCCAAATCTATCTCTCTACCCCTCAGCTCACTCCCTCAGTCTCCTCACGTATCACTAATTTACTAACAGAAATATCAGTCTGGATGTCACACCACTTCCTCAAACTCAATCTGTCCAAAACCGAACTTATAATTTTCCCTCCACCACATGCCCCTTCCCCTGATCTCTCTGTCATAATCGATGGCACAACTATCAGCCCATCACCACATGCCGAGGTCCTAGGCTTAGTCCTGGACTCTGAACTCTCCTTTAAGCCCCACATCCAATCAAAATTCAAATCCTGCCGTTTCAACCTCCGCAACATCTCAAAAATACGCCCCTTTCTAACCAATGACGCAACAAAGCTCTTAATTCACTCCCTGGTCATCTCTTGCCTCGACTACTGCAACTCCCTTCTCATTGGGTTACCTCTACATAGGCTATCCCCCCTTCAATCCATCATGAATGCTATTGCCAGACTTATCCACCTTACCAATCGCTCTGTGTCTGCTACTCCTCTCTGTCAATCCTTCCACTGGCTCCCGCTCACCCAACAAATTCAATTCAAAATACTCACAACTTACAAAGCCATCCACAATTTAGCCCCCAAGTACATCACCAGCCTAGTCTCAAAATACCAACCTAATCGTTCTCTTTGTTCCTCTCAAGACTTCCTGCTCTTTAGCTCCCTCGTCACCTCCTCCCATGCTCACCTCCAGGGCTTTTCCAGAGCCTCTCCAATCCTATGGAACTCTTTACCCCAACCTGTCCGATTATCTCCTACTCTATAGCTTTTAGATGATCCCTGAAAAACCTCCTCTTCAGAGAAGCCTATTCTACCCACACCTAACAACTACATTTTCATTTTCTTCATGAGTTTATCCCCCACAGTTATTACCTGATTACCTGATTCCTCCTGTATTGAATTGTACTGTAACTGTACTCTCTGCCCTTATATTGTTAAACATTGCGCAAACTGTTGGCGCTATATAAATCCTGTATTATTATAGTAATAATAATCATGCGCCTTCCTCTTCTGAGTACTACAGAAGGCCATGCTCAGAGCCTGGGAACACTTGCTCATTTAGCAAATGTTCAGGTTCAGTGAGTTTCATAAAGGACCCCCAACTATAAGGATGGTAGGAGTACAGTTACTAGCATGTTAAGGATGAAAAGTGCCAGTTAGCAGGTAGTTTGTGTCCTTGCATGGAAAGGGGTTTTAAAGTCAATTGGAAAGTGCCGGCCCATAAAGCTTTCTTCATGGTCAGTAACTGGTCCACCTTATCCCATATCTTTTTTCTACTTCTTGCTAATGGCTGTCAAATATGATGGAGGGCCCACTGGCTGATAGGAAGAATGTGTGGTCGATAATTCAGTATCAGGGCTTGGGGGTCTCTGGATGCTCCAAAGATAAACGTAGCCAGTGGGTAGGCACCTTGGGAGGACCTTGTTCATGGACCCGGGTCCACCCCACAAGGTAAGGTGAGTCAACAGGTTTACTTTAAAAATTAAAGTAGAATTCCTAAAGCCTAAACGTACCTTGTCTTAAACATGTCTCCTCCCCTTTCCTAACACCTATGCTGACTAACCTTTGTAAAAAAATGTATATACTTACCTATTTTCAGCCTGCTCTGGTCATGTGATCCTGTCAGCCAGTGGCAGCTGCAGGGAAGAGGACAACAGCTGGCAACTCAGGGACTGGTGATGTCACCCATAGGCTCCAATGTCTTGGAGGCATTGTCGGCCCTCCCTACTCTCTGCTGCACCTGTCACTGGCTGACATGGGATCATGTGACTGGGCCGGTGCTGGGCAAAAATAGTATCAGCCAGCATAGGTGTTAGGAGGGGGGGAAGGGAACATTTTTAAGACTAATTAAGTTTAGGCTGGAATTCTACTTTAAGTGCACCCAATGTGCAGTTATTACCCTGCAGGTGTATAGACCTGGGAACTCAGCACAGGGATGGAGGGAACCCCCCATAATGGACACAGCAGGTGTACAGATCCGGAAACTCAGCACAGGGATGGTGGGAACCCCCCATAATGGGCACAGCAGGTGTACAGACCTGGAAACTCAGCACAGAGATGGTGGGACCCACCCATAATGGGCACAGCAGGTGTACAGACTCAGGAACTCAGAGCAGAGATGTAATGAGCACTAAAAGTGTGCAGACCTGAGAACCTAGCACGGTGATGGTGGGAACCCCCATAATGGTCACATCAGGTTTACAGACCCAGGAATTCAAAACGGAATGTGGAAGCCTCTCATAAAGGGCAGAACAGGTGTACAGACCTCAGCACAGGGATGGCGGGAACCCCTCATAATGAGCACAGCGGGTGTACCTACCCGGGAACTCGGCACAGGGAATTGGTTGACAATTCAAAAATGGGAATTGGTTGACAACTCAAAAATGAGAATTGGATGACAATTCACTAATAGAAGGCTGCGTTCTAGTTCTGGAACATACAGCACTTTCTTTACAAGAATACTGTGCTCGTCTTGTGGTGTAATGCAGTTCAGGAAGCCTTGGCCTTTATCTTCGGCAGTGACA
Source organism: Glandirana rugosa (assembly GCA_018402905.1). Taxonomy (NCBI): domain Eukaryota; kingdom Metazoa; phylum Chordata; class Amphibia; order Anura; family Ranidae; genus Glandirana; species Glandirana rugosa. The sequence goes on from BLSH010218549.1 coordinate 392,087, forward strand.
CTTTTCCCGTTTGCTAGAAAAACGTTGTCTTTTGCATTGTACTCAAGGTTTGTGAAGAAGGTCTCATTGCTAGTCATGTGGCTTGTCACTCCTGAATCTATGCACCAGCCCCATGGCTTGCTACTCTGTGTCACTTTAAAGGTGCCACTCCATGAAGTGTCTGCAGTTTCCTTTGTGGCTGCTTTGACTCTTTCTTTTGTGGATAGCTGTAGCTTTCATTGTTCAGCTTTCCAGATAGAACAGTTCTTTTTTAAGTGACCGGACCTTTTACAGCGAAAACAGGCTCTGCTTTCTTTTTTGTACTTTGTGCCTTTGTACATCTTAAGAGCGTTGTCATCATGGTGTGTATTTTCTTTCCTTCTGTCATATTCATCAATTAATTTCCCTTTGACATATTCTAGTGTCAGCTCCTGCTCGGGTCTGGTTTTTGGTTGTCTGCTCTATGATTTCTAGCATAGCGTTCATGTGGTCACACAATTGCTGGCCTTCTCTAGTCTCATCTTATACAGCTTTTGTAGAAAAAACAGCTTACTATTGAGACTTGAACGCTCATGCAGTTTTTGTAATGAGTTCACATACCTTTTGGCCTTTTTTCTTTGTTCTTATGTTGATAAGCTGGTCACCTTCCACTAACAAGCTTATAGCTGCTTTTGCCTGCCTATCTCTTCTGTCCCATTCTTCCGTCTCTCCATATGTGGGTCTGTCTGTATTCAGCACTTGCCACCTGTCATCCTTGTTGAGAATCATCTCTAGCTTGAATTTCCACAGCTGGTAATTGGCATTGTTCAGCTTTGCTATTGCAAACTTCACATCTGAATTCAGCACAGGGATGGTGGGACCTCCTCATAATTAGCACAGCAGATGTACAGACCCGAGAACACAGCACAGAGATGGTGGAAACCCCTCATAATGGGAACAGCAGGTGTACAGACCTGGGAACCCAGCACAGGGATGGTGGGAACCTCTCATAATGTAAACAGCAGGTGTACAGACTCAGGAACTCGGTACAGGGATGATGGGAATCCCTCATAATGGGCACAGCAGGTGTACAAACCCAGGAACTCAACACAGGGATGGGGGAATACCTCATAATGGGCACAGCAGGTGTACAGATTCGGCAACTCAGCACAGGGCTGATGGGAACCCCTCATAACGAGTACAGCAAGGTGCAGACCTAATAAAACAGCCTGAGATGGTGGGAACTCCTCATTGTGGGCACCACAGGTGTACAGACCTGGGAACTCAGCACAGGGATGGTGGGAAACCCTCATAATGAGCACAGCAGGTGTACAGTCCTGAGAACTCAGCACAGGGATGGTGGGAACCCCTCATAATGGGCACAGCAGGTGTACAGGGCTGGGAACTCAGCATAGGGATGGTGGGAACCCTTCATAATGGGCACAGCAGGCGTACAGACCTGGGAACTCGGCATTGGGATGGTGGGAACCCCTCATAATGGGCACAGCAGGTGCACAGACCTGGGAACTCAGCACAGGGATGGTGGGAACCGCTCATAATGGTCACAGCAGGTGTATAGACCTGGGAACTCAGCACAGGGATGGTGGGAACTGCTCATAATGGGCACAGCAGGTGCACAGACGTGGGAACTCAGCACAGGGATGGTGGGAACCCCTCATAATGGGCACAGCAGGTGCACAGACCTGGGAACTCAGCACAGGGATGGTGGGAACCGCTCATAATGGTCACAGCAGGTGTACAGACCTGGGAACTCAGCACAGGGATGGTGGGAACCGCTCATAATGGGCACAGCAGGTGCACAGACGTGGGAACTCAGCACAGGGATGGTGGGAACCGCTCATAATGGTCACAGCAGGTGTACAGACCCAGGAATTCAGCACAGGGATCTCAAAAAGGGATCTTCAGAAATACAGTAAAGGAAACGGTGTGCTGGTTTATTTCTGCAGCATCTACCAAACACTGAAATATTAGTTTTGGATTGACTGACCCTTTAAGTAGAGAGGAGGTAAAGGTGTTAAGAGTCTAGCCAGCACAAACAAGTCGTGATCTCTCAGCCACTTCCAGAACAGGACAAGCAGGACTGAGCCAACAGGAAATAATTAACATATTTAGGAGTTACTGAATAATCATATCCGACCTATTAATGTCAGCTCATCCCTAAAAGTGGCATGGGTCATTTCTGTCTGCCGGAAGATGAGTGACATGTGAGCTCGCTGAGCCACACACATAGCTCCGGAAGAAGGTGCTTATGAATGGAAGCTGAGACAAGGCAGGTCCTTCACAGGACAGCAGAAGTACTGTGCGTCCATCCTGGAATGCCAGCTCTGCACTTCTGGAGCACAGACAGGTGATTTATAGAGGTTTGTTGGATTTGTTATGGTTTCCAGCAAATGTTGCAGAGGGCGAATGTGAGGCAAATGTGTAGTATGGATCATATTGTCAAAAAACGCTGTTCTCCATAGGGAACAAGTGGCACATTTCTCAATTTGCCTAATTCAGAGGCCGCCAGAGGGGCACATTTTTTAAAAATAATTTTCACCTAAATACTCCAAAATATTACATATAGTTGATGGTAGTTTTAGGTGCCGAGCTCCTGGTCTAGTAGCTGTTGACGTTTGGGCTTTCTGCTAAAACAATTTAAAATCATTAAAGTGTCAATAATCCCATATATAAAAAAACTATGAATAAATGGTGTATTGCATGCTGTTCATACTCAGTCACTATGAGATTCATTTTCTGTATTCTGCAAAAAAACTGGTTGATCCTGCTGCTCTTTATCTCCCCCTTCTGTCCATGCCCCCAATTCAGCTAGGGATTTTGCAGCTGTGGTGGTAACTCTGCACATGCTCAGTTTTCAGTGAGTGTCTATGCTGAGCATTTCCTCCCTTTTACATCTGACTAGAAGCTCCATCTGCTTATGTTTCCCTTCAGACAGACTGGGAAAGATCTGGGTCATATGACAGCTGTGTATCGATTAGGAAAAAGGTAATTAGATGGGTTTTTTCAATTAAAATAATTACAGTGTCATCATCCACATACAGAAACAGAAGGTACAATGTAAACAGTGTGTGTTTAGTATCACTTTAAAGCTAAACCCTAAGCAGATATGGAAGACACAAATTAATGCAACTCTGTAAACATTAACCACTTCAGCCCCGGAAGGATTTGCCCCCTTAATGACCGGAGCACTTTTTGCGATCCAGCACTGCGTCGCTTTAACTGAAAATTGCGCAGTCGTGCGACGTTGTACCCAAAATAAAATTGCCATCCTTTTCCCCCCACAAATAGAGCTTTCTTTTGGTGGTATTTGATCACCTCTGCGGTTTTTAATTTTGGAGCTATAAACAAACAAAGAGCGACAATTTTGAAATTTTTTTTTTTTTTTTACTTTTTGCGATAATACATATCCAAAAAAAATAAATAAAAAAAAAATGTATTCATCAGCTTAGGCCAAAATGTATTCTACATATTTTTGGTAAATAAAATCGCAATAGGCGTTTATTGATTGGTTTGCGCAAAAGTTGTCGCGTCTACAAACTATGAGAATTGATTAATAGCGTTTTTATTTTTATTTTTTACTGGTAATGGTGGCGATCTGCGTTTTTTTTAATTGGGACTGTGATATTGCAGCGGACATATCGGACACTTTCTTGACGCTTATTTTGGGACCAGTGACATTTATACAGCGAATAGATCTAAAAAAAGACACTGATTTCTGTATAAATGTCACTGGCAGGGAAGGGGTTAAGTGTGTTCCCTCAGTGGGTTCTAACTGTATGGGGGCTGGGCTGGCAGGGGCATGACAGATCTAACTGATCCCTATTACAGGGAACAGTAGATCTGTGACATGTCCCCTGACAGAATGGGAAACCGGCGTGTTTACATTGGTGGTTCCCCGTTCTGCCTCGGCGGACATCACGCCGCATGAGAGTATGCGCCCGCTACTGCGGCTGCCCGAATTGCCGTAAATATACGGCGATTCGCTCAGGGCTGCCAACCTGCCGCCATATATTTACAGAAGCCGGTCGGGAAGTGGTTAAAGGCGAAGCACAGCCAAAGCTGGTTTGGCTGTACTTCTCCTGTGAATCACAGGAGTGCAGTTTGTTCTGCACACCTGTGACCCATTTTCAACTGTGGGCTGAAGCCCGCTGCCAGCTGACGTCACAGAACCGGTCCAGGCTGGGGAAAGATCACGACTATATGGTCGGGAACCACCCAGCAATCATGACTGGCACCTCTCAGCGAGCCTCTGAGAGCCTGAGAGCTCTCTGCTCAGAGCAGAGGGGAGAACTGAGCAATCAGCGGTGTTTGATCACTCCGTTCTCACTCTTAGAAATGGCAGGGGACAGATGTAGCATTGGATCGATGCTGCATCCACCTAGGTAAGTATGATTTTTTTTAAAAACCCAAACCCATACCACATGTGATTGGACACATCGGGAGCCAATCAGCGTGTCCCTGCTATTCATTCTGAGAAAAGGCAGAACGGCGGTCTGCCTATGTAAACAAGGCAGATCACAGTTCTGCCAGAGGGGAAAATGAAGAAGCAGAAACACAGATCTCTGTTTTCCTTTAGTCAAAGCACACCCCACACAGTTTGAAAGCACCCCCTAGGGACACACATAACCCTTTGATCGCCCCTGATGTTAACACCTTCCCTGCCAGTGTCATTAGTACAGTGACATTGCATTTTTTTTAGCACTGATCACTGTAATAATGTCACTGGTCCCCAAAAAGTGTCAAAAGTGTCAGGTGTCTGATTTGTCCGCCGCAATGTCGCAGTCCCCCTAAAAATTGCTGATTACTGCCATTACTAATAAAATGAATAAATAAATAAAAATCCCATAAAAATATCCCATAGTTTGTAGACGCTGTAACGTTTGCGCAAATCAATCAATGTACGCTTGTTGGGATTTTTTTTACCAAACATATGTAGCAGAATACATATTGGCCTAAATTTATGAAGAAATTACATTTTTTACATGTTCTTATTGGATGTGAAAAAATATTGTTTTTTTTTCTTTTCAAAATTGACGCTTTTTTTTGTTTATAGCGCAAAAAATAAAAACCGCAGAGGGGATCAAGTACCCCCAACAGAAAGCTCTATTTGTGGGGAAAAAATGACATCAATTGGGTACAATGTTACACGACCACGCAGATTTCAGTTAAAGAAACGCAGTGCCGTATCGCAAAAAATGGCCTGGTCAGGAAGGGGGTAAAATCTTCTGGAGATGAAGTGGTTAAAGGCTAAGTTCACTTTAACAGGTTCCCGACCGCGCGCCGTCTTTTCACATCTTTTCACGGCGGCAGTCGTGGAGCCCTGCGCGAATCGCCGTAAATAAGCGGCGATTCGCATTTGGCCACCACCGCACTCCTGGGGAGTGTGCCCGCGGCTCGGGCGGACCCGATGTCCGCCGGCGAGCCGTGATGAGCGGCTACAGGGAAAAGAACGGGGAACCGCCAATGTAAACACGCCGGTTCCCCGCCCTGTCAGTGGGGCATGAGAGATCTACTGATCCCTGTCACTGGGATCAGTTAGATCTCTCATGCCCATGTTAGCGGCGAATAAATGCCGCTAAGCGCGTCCCGAGGTGCTGACGGCGGCACTTTTCTACACTTTTCTGCCGCGCGCCAGCCCTTGGACAATTTCACTTGAATCGGAAATTGGTGAAGTAGAGGTCTTCTAAAATGGGGGAAGGACTGGTCCGGTAAAAAACGCTATGCCGTGACGCAAAGA
>BLSH010218549.1:425619-441497 GCA_018402905.1 Glandirana rugosa
CTTCGGTGCCATGACATCTTTATGGTTATTTCTTTACTAACAGAGAGGTCAGAAATTCTCATGCATTTCTTTATTGGTATTTCTACAGTACCGTGGCTTCAAGGAGCTTACAATCTAAAGTCTCTATCCCACATGCATATATACATGCGCACACATACTAGGGCCAAGTAGGAATGGGGCCAATTAATCTACCAGCATGTCTTTTGGCGTGTAGGAGGAAACCCATGCAAGGAAAGGGAGAAGATGCAAATTCCATTCAAATAGTGTCTCTTAACCAGGACCCCAAAGCTGCGTGGTTGTAGTGCTAACCAGTGACGGCCCATCCATTGAGGCGCACGGGTGCCGCCTCCCCTATCAATGCCGACCCCCTCCCCCCCATCCATGCCTCCGGCCCCTTTCAGGATGTCGGGCACATGAATTACAATGTCGGGGTGTTTTTTTGAAGCAGTGGGAGCCAGAGGCTCTAATAGGCTTCAAAATAGGGTGGGCTTGGGGCGTAGAGAGTGCGCTCTCAGCCCACCCAGGTGTGTTAGAATAGCAAATATATATTCACTATTCTAACACAGATCCTGCTCCCGGCCAATAGGGAAACGGGTCTGAGAACCAGCGATTGACTGAAAATACAGGCGATCTTATTGGACGCCTAGCGCCTAGGAGGAGGAGATGCACGAAAGCCGCCATGATGGAGGAGAGGACATCAAGAGCAGAGGAGCCGCTGCCCGCAGCCCGTCACCCACCACCTTGATAAACCTAAGCTTATCACATCATGCACAGCTCTCTCTCTTACTCTCGTGAGAGTTTGCCAGGAAGGGAGAGCTGCAGGGCTGCAGAGCTGGAGGTGTGCCTCTGTGTGTCTGTGTAAATCCAGGAAGTGAACAGGCAGCAGCTTCAGTGGAGGGAGATTTCTGCAGCATATTTGGCAAGTACAGAATCACAGTATATATAAAATAATATGCAAAGTGGTTGGAGGGAAGCTTCAGAATGGCAAAGATGTTTTTATTACACATTTTTAAGGACAGTGTATGCTGACCTGGCATTCTTTTAATATGTTGGATTTAGATAAAAATCCCCTTCTCCTATATTCCAAAAAATGATATATCTGGGATGAAGGTGACTTTTGATCTATGGATGTAGATGACCCTTCCAGAGTCTAGTTCATCACTGGAATGTAGTTAATTTCATACGGTCCATAAGTGGAAAATAAAGGTGGTAACTATAGTCTATGATTGTAGGGGTTACATAAATGGATATAATTGGAATACTTGCCATGTGTAAAACCCTTTGGTCAGCCTGATTGACCCAGTCAGTCTTTCAGTTCAATTATCCTTTGGCACCATTTGGATTTCCCTATCCCTAAAGACTCCAGCCGGCAAGCACACAATGTTATTAGCAAGACACTTGCTTACCCGAGTTTCATTTTATTTATTTATTACATGTTCTTATATAGCGTCATCAATTTACACAGTAATTTACATATACATTGTGCATTCACCTCAGTCCTTGCCCTAGAGGAGCTAACAATCTAAAGTCCCTAACTAACATTCATACATACACATACTAGGACCAATTTAGACAGGAGCCAATTAACCTACCAGCGTGTCTTTGGAGTGTGGGAGGAAACCAGAATACATGGAGGAAACCCACTAAGATACAGGGAGAACATGCAAACTCCAGGCAGGTAGTGTTGTGGTTGGTATTCAAACCCACAGCCATAGTGCTGCCAGGCGGAAGCACTGACCACTTTGCCTGCCTGTTAAAGTCCTTTGTTATTGTAGCACCCTACCATAGGCTAGATAAATTTAGATTTTAGCTCTGCTGTACCCAGCTGAGCAGCAATCTATTTTCAAGTTCTGGCCAGATCTGTCTCTAAGCCTTGAGGTTGATTGTTCCTGTCTGCATCCAGAAGAGGCTTTCAGAAATAGAATGGTGAGATAAATCTTTTGGCTAGGAATATTTATCTGACCTTGGCCAAGCCCTTGGAAGGAAAGGGGGGTGCCCAGAAGGTGGCTGAGGAGAAGATAAATGCTTGGGAAGATTTATTCGGAGCTCTCTCTGGTCTGGGAGGCAGCTGTGTTATTGAGGATGTGTTGTTCCTAGGCCTCAGCATGTGCTTGGCTGAGGGCTTGAGAAACCTGGTTTTAAAAGACATTTGCTGGAAGACACTTCCTTAGGCAGCTGGGTAGGAGAAGGACCTCCCCTTTCACTGAAGAGTGTCACATTGAAGCTGTTTGGAGACAGCTGTCCTTGGACATTGTGAATAGGATCCATTACGTAGGACCCCAGGTGTGCCGTGCTTGGGGGGTCAGATGGCAGAGGATGCTACAAGGAATGTGACTGCTCTTACAAAGTTCCAGATGGACCAGCCATCTCCTTTTACCTCCAGCAACATTCAAGGCTTCTGTTAAAGGATTTTTGCTTAAGTATCTGTCCTCCTGTACCCAGGGCTCGGGCATTGGGTGGGCGGAAGTGGTGGTTGCTCTGGGCGCAATGATTTACTATAGGGATGGGGGCGTTTTCCTTCTGTTCCAAGGCTGGCAGTGGCATTGATTTTAACAAGTGAGTGACTTCTGGGTGTAGGATCCCCTAAGCTTGCACATCAGGAATGGTGGAGACTAGGTGCAATTTAGAATCTTTGCCCTGGGCGCTGGATGACCTTGTACCGGCACTGCCTGTACCTGTTCTTGTTTTTGGTGTATCTTGAACTTTAGTGTGTTTACCTTTGCAGCAATATCAAGTAACATAAAAAATTGGAACTAACACCATTTTTTTCTCTAGGGCAGTGGTTCTCAACTCCTGTCCTTGGGACCCACCAACAGGCCAGATTTTAAGTATTACCTTGGGAGATGCAGACTAGAATACTGCAATCACTGAGCAGCAAATGATATCACCTGTGATGCATTTCAGTTATCCTGCAAACCTGGCCTGTTAGTGGGTCCCGAGGACAGGAGTTGAGAACCACTGCTCTAGGGTGTCTGCCTTCAAAAAATATATAATGTTCAGGGGTTTTATGTGATCTTCAGGCCTAAATATTAAACGTGGGAAAAATGGCAGGGTTCTGTCATTTTTCAGGTTGTCAGCAAAAAAAAAGTGCTCTGTCAGTAAATTCCCCATGTTTTGTCAGTAAAAACTGCTGCAGGGGGTTGGCAGCACTGCCCGCAGGCTTCCTCTTCTCCGTGGGACCGGTCCCCTAAAGATTCTTCCCTTCGCTGCCCAACCAGTCTGACGTCATCCTGTACAATGCAAGACCAATAGTCCTGCGTTGTATGGAGGAATGCCAAGGGGCCACCCACAACTGAGGAGCATCAGACAATGGAGGAGAGTGCCATCTGCTGGAGGAGCGATGAATAAGGTAAGTATATCACCTCACTTATCATGCCATAAGCAAAAGGAACAGTTAACCATTGCAGTGGGGAGGAAGACCCACTGCAAGGGTAAAAGGTATTTATCCATATCATTCGCTTTAAGTTTACGAGTAAGGCTAAGTTTTATATTTAGGTGGTTAAATGCTAAGGGCGAAGTTAAGGGTTGTTGGTGAATTATTTGGATTTATCATCACTGTCTGTTCCAGTGACAACCGTCACCCAGGACAAACAGTGGAGGTAAATCTTCCAAGGATACAAACTACACCAAAAACTGAAAGCGGTTTCATCTTTTTCATACTGAATTGCAAAGTAAGAAAAAAATAGAAAAAGATTGATTTAAGATACAAATATCTATGGTCTAGGACTATTTTTAACCAAGGTCCACCCTATAGCAGTTTTACTGATACAGGACGGCACCTCTGTGCCGGATCACATAGATACCTTATCCGGCTCTCCAGGGTAAGGGGCGATATATCCCATAGTTTGTAGACACTATAGCTTTTGCGCAAACCAATCAATATACACTTATTGGGATTTTTTTTACCAAAAATATGTAGCAGAATATGTATTGGCCTAAGTTTATGAAGAATATTTTTTACATTTTTTTCTTTGGATATGTTTAATAGCAGAAAGTAATTTTTCAAAATTATCGATTGTTTTTTTGTATATAGCGCAAAAAAAAAAAAATGGCGAGGTGATCAAATACCACCAAAATAAAGCTCTATTTGTGGGAAAAAAGGGACATAATTTGGGTAGAGTGTCGCGCGACCGCACAATTGTCAGTTAAAATAACGCAGTGCTTTATCTCAAAACATGACCTGGTCACGAAGGGGGGTAAATCTTCTGGAGGTCAAGTGGTTAAAGAGACACAGGGGTTGATTTACTAAATCTGGAGAGTGCAAAATCTGGTGCAGCTGTGCATGCTAGCCAATCAGCTTCTGACTTCAGCTTGTTCAATTAAAGCAGAGTTCCACCATTCCACACGCGTCTGTAAGTTTATTATAATGCCCCGTACACACGATCCGAAAATCGGACGACAGATCGTCCGTTTTTTTTCGCATGCTAATCTCAGATCGAATCGGAAGAGTTTACTTTAGTCACGAAAATTCTCGCACGACAGAATAAAAAATCGGAAGCGATGTGATGTGTTGCAGTGTATTTGTATTGCATTTTTGAACGACAGCTGTACTGATGAAACGAAAATCGTACAATCGGGCACCGCGCGAGAAAATTTTTCCTGCATGTCCGATCTTTTCCGGACGGAAAACATCGGATGAACTGTCATGATCGGCTCTCGAAAGCTCTGTACTAAAGATCCGATTATCGTACGACCGCTTCGAAAGCGGTATTTTCCGTCCGATTTTCAGATCGTGTGTACGGGGCTTTAGTCAGCAGCTACAAAAAGTGTAACTACTGACTTTTAATAAACAGCCACTTACCTGTCCCCCGGTTCAGCAATGGAGCCCCCTGGAGCTTCGCTCGTCTCCCCCCTCCCCTCCTTGGCGCCGACATTACTATGTGGGTGCCCGGCGGTAATAGCTTTCAGCCTCATGCCGGACGCGCAGTGCGCATGCGCGAGTCGCGCTGCGCGATCCTAGTGGTCAGGCAATCTTCTGGGACCTGTGACGTGTCCCAGAAGATTGCCAGGAGGGAGGGGCTGCCTAGGAGGAGAGGAGAAGTCGCCTAGGCAGCCCAGAGACGGAAGGAGGAAGAGGGACAGGAAGTACCTGTCAAAACCAGGCACACCCCCCCCCCCCGACACCCAAAATAAATTACATGCCAAGCATGGCATGTAAGGGGGGTGAGGTGGGCTTAAAGAGAAAATTCCACTTTTGGGTGGAACTCCGTGTTAAGCTTTGACAAGAAAAAAATGGTGCCATTGCCGGCAATTGCCGTCGATTTGCCATGGGCATCGCATGTCAAATCGATCCAATGTGAATTTAGGCTCAGTGTCAGATCTTACCCAGGTGCATGATGCCATTGCCAGGCGTACCATTTGACCACCCAGACCCAACCAGGGTCACATGGGAGAGGTCACATGCTACTCCATACCCAGAAGCCCCAGCAAGAGCTTGGATTGACGAGTATAACTTGTTATGGGTGGGCTATCAGCAGACACCATCATTGTCATGAATAGGCACTGTCCCTATAAGACTAATAAAGGCTAGACACTGATAACTGTTCCTTGGATTTCAGGTTCCAGAAGCTGGAGAAATGGCGAAAACCTTTCTATGACGTGCTACAGGGTTATGAGAACGCCTCTATCCTCCTCCCTGCCTTCTACAACACCCGCAACACAGATGTGTCCACCCGAGTCAAGTACGTCTTGGATGACTTTGAGTCCCAGCAATCCGTCTACTATTTCCATCCCCAGTATCTCATCAACGTCTCCCGTTTCTGGCTCATCCAAGGCGTGCGTGCGAAACGCATCAGCAGCGGACTGATCCTGGTGACAGCTGCTCTGGAGCTGTGTGATGAGGTCCACCTCTACGGATTTTGGGGTTTCCCTATGAACCCATCAGGGGTCTTTATTACCCACCACTACTATGACAACGTGAAGCCTCGACCAGGTTTCCATGCCATGCCTTCGGAAATCTTCAACTTCATCCATATGCACAGTAAGGGCATCTTACGCGTACACACGGGCACGTGCAGCTAGGAGTCAGCCTCTTGCTCATGCCATGGATATGCCGCTTTTGGAACTGAAATTATGCAATAATTGATTTGAGCAAACTTCATAGGATAAGGCCTCCAGGCGGTCTGGCTCTCGCCAGCGCTGCTATCTAAGACTTGCGTCAGTGTTAAAGATAATGGAAAAGCCAAACAGAAAATAATCCATCGCCATCAGCACTGGTTGGACAGCTACAAATCGACAAAGCACATAAAACAACATAGCACACACTGTATGTACCAGTATCTGCCATGAAAGCTTTTAAGATACCATGTCAGGATAGGAAAGGGAAGGACAATAATGAGGAAGTAGAATTACAAAATCTTCATTTTATGTCCCAACTTTCACATTTTTTTTTTCTTACATTTTACAGCACTACTCTACTGTTTGGCAACTTATATAGGACATGGTGGGGCAGTGAAATAACCACCTTTAAAAGTAGAATTTAACATACTATATGGGCAAATGTTTGTGGGCATCTGGCCATCACATCTATACGAGCTTGCGGGACATCCCATTCCAAAGCCATGACCAATAATATAGAGTTGCCCCACCCCATCCCTTTGCAGCTGTTACAGTCTCCACTGTTTAGGAAAGTCTTTCCACAAGAGTTTGGAGTGTGACTGTGCTCCTTCAGCCAAAGGAGCATGTGTTTGGTCATGTCATGATGTTGGGTGAGAAGACCAGGCTCACAGTTGGCACTCCAATCCAGCCCAAAGGTGTTCAGTATAGTTGAGGTCAGGTCACTCAATTTCCTTCACATTAAACCATGTGGAGCTGACTTTGCGCATAAGGGCACAGTCATGCTGAACCATGTCCTTATGGAGCTGACTTTGCGCATAAAGGCACTGTCATACTGGAACAGAAAAAGACCTTCTCCAAACTGGTTGGAAGCATACAAATGTCTATTATGTCTTTGTGTGCTATAGTATTAACAGCACCATTCAATGTCTGTGAAGGTTCTCATTTATCTAGGTCAGTGGTCTCCAAACTGCAGCCTTTATCTGGCCCCTTGGGGCACTATTCCTCCCACTGACATTAACAATAGGGCATAATTCCTGCCACTGACACCAATGATCCGGGGAATTTTCCTCCCACTGACACCAACGATGGGACACTATTGCTCCCACTTACATTATCAATGGGATGCTATCTCTTCCACTGACATCAACGATGGGACACTATTCCTTTCACTGACACCAACAGTGGGACACCATTCCTCCCACTGACACCATCAATGGGACACTATTCTGCCCACTGACACCAATGATGGGACACTATACCTCTCACTGACACCAATGGTGGGACAATATTCCTCCTACCGACACCAATAATGGGGTATTATTCTTCTCATAAACACCAATGAAGGGGCATTGTTATCAATGCCAGGACATTTTCTACTCCTATTGGCCACTGTCCAGCCCCTCTAAAGTCTGAAGAATACTAAACTGGTCCTTTGTTTAGAAAGTTTGGAGACCCCTGATCTAGGTCATGGTATATCTAGTAGTAGTTAGTGACATTCAACTGGACTTTTCTGTAATGTTGAAGACGTGTCTTGGTTTATCCAAGTTGCTTCTTCAGTTCTAATGAGTGCCGGGAAGATGTCCCAACATTAATATCCACATAGGTAGCACAGTCACCTTAATCTAATTTTCATGAAATGTGTCAAGACTGATTATCCAAGAACAAAATGAGAGGTGTGAAGGTTGTGTAACCACCCTATCTTAGTTACACAATCTCCTTCTTGGTGTTTAACCACTTCCTTACTGGGCACTTAAACCCCCCTCCTGCCCTGACCAATTTTCAGTTTTCAGCGCTGTCCCTCTTTGAATGACAATTGCGCGGTCGTGCGACGTTGTACCCAAACAGAATTGGCGTCCTTTTTTTCCCACAAAGAGAGCTTTCTTTTGGTGGTATTTGATCACCTCTGCGGTTTTTAATCTTTGCACTATAAACAAAAAGAGAGTGAAGATTTTGAAAAAAGAACAATATTTTTTACTTTTTGCTCTAATAAATATCCAAAAATAAAAAATAAAAAACTAATTTATGCATCAGTTTAGACGGATATATATTCTTCTACATATTTTTGGTAAAAAAAAAAATCTCAATCGGCTTATATTGATTGGGTTGTGCAAAAGTTATCGCATCTACAAACTATGGACATTGGTTTATGGCGTTTTTAATTATTTATTTATTTTTTTACTAGTAATGGCGGCGATCTGCGATTTTTATCGGGACTGCGATATTCCGGTGGACATGTCCGACGTTCTTGACACTTTTTTGGGACCAATGACATTTATACAGCGCCCAGCACGAGCCAAATTGGAGGATGTCTTTCGACGGCCTCCCGGCATTTTAGAGCCGTGCTGTAGCCGTCATTAGGCTATGGCGCAGACGGAAACTGGTTAAAGTCTGCATAGGTGTTAATTTAGGGTTTCAACATCAATTTACACCTTTGGCCACATGAATTGAAGGATTAATACGTATGCAAAATTCCTGGATAAGCTGCAAAATGTCTTTAACATTACAGAACATGTTCAGTTACATGCAACTAACTACTACTAGCAGTGCCCTTCGACGGAAACACTAGAACTCAAAAATTTGTGTCTACACATGTTTGGCCACGTACCCCTTTTGTTTTTCCCTACACACTTTGTAGCCAAGATGAAACTCTGCACAGCATTCTAACTAATATGTTTAATGAGGAGTTTACAAAGTTTGCTTGATACCAAATTATATAGTAGGTGCAGGTTTTTTATGCTAGTGCAGTTTCCTGGTTTAAGGGTCAGTCTACCCAAAACTGATATTCAGAGTTTGGTAGATGCTGGAGAGTGAAACCCTTTGACAGTTTATTATACACTATATTTACAAAAGTATTTGGACGCCTGCCTTTACACCCACATGAATTTTAATGACATCCCAGTCTTAGTCCGTAGGGTTCAATATTGAGTTGGCCCACCCTTTGTAGCTATAACAGCTTCAACTCTTCTGGGAAGGCTGTCCACAAGGTTTAAGAGTGTCTATGGGAATGTTTGACCATTCTTCCAGAAGTACATTTATGAGGTCAGGCACAGATGTGGACGAGAAAGCCTGACTTGCAGTCTTCGCTCTAATTCATCCCAAAGGTGTTCTGTCAGGTTGAGGACAGGACTCTGTGCAGGCCAGTCAAGTTCCTCTACCCCAAACTCGCTCATCCATGTCTTTATGGACCTTGCTTTGTGCACTGGTGTGCAGTCATGTCGGAACAGGAAGGGGCCATCCCCAAACTGTTCCCAGAAAGTTGGGAGCATGAAATTGTCCAAAATGTCTTGGTATGCTGACGCCCAAGAGTTCCCTTCACTGGAACTAAGGGGCCAAGCCCAACCCCTGAAAATCAAACCCACACCATAACCCCCCCTCCACCAAATGATTTAGACCAGTGCACAAAGCAAGGTCCATAAAGACATGGATGAGGGAGTTTGGGTGGAGGAACTTGACTGGCCTGCACAGAGTCCTGATCTCAACCCAATAGAACACCCTTGGGATAAATTAGAGCGGAGATTGTGAGCCAGGCCTTCTTGTCCAACATCAGTGCCTGGCCTCACAAATGTGCATCTGGAAGAATGGTCAAACATTCCCATAGACACATTCCTAAACCTTGTGGACAGCCTTCCCAGAAAAGTTGAAGCTGTAAAGGGTGGGCCAACTCAATATTGAACCCTACAGACTAACACTGGGATGCCATTAAAGTTCATGTGCATGTGTAGGCAGGTGTCCCAAAACTTTTGACAATATAGTGTATCTCTTGAGGACTGGGGAGATCTTTGCGGTGAGTACACGGGTCTGCACACATGGTGTGGCCATTATAAGGGGCTCCCACCATCCCTGCTTGGCGTTTTTCTTTAATATATATTATGTAGATTGTAACAGGAAGGGTCAGAATGTGCAAAATTGAGTGTGAACACCAAACATGTCCAGAAGAACTGAATTAGGAATTAAGACCTGGAGGTTTCACTGTTGAAGTGTCCAAGACCATAGTGGCCAACCCGCTGCCGTTTAGTATTTAAGTGGCCCTCAGAACTCAGCGATCAGCACTGATCTGTAAAAGGGCTGTGATGATAGTGATCTCTAGCAGTCTTAAGTAATATGTCCCCAGCCTCTGTCTCTATCCTGTAGTCATTTTCTTGTCTCCAACCACTCCTGTAGCACATCCACAGTCTTTGACCATCTCTTGAAGGTTGTCCACAGCCACATTCCTCTGTAGCATTATACTGTATACTAAATATTATGTACAGGCTCTTGGTGATGTCATCAGCCACAGTTAATGCCTCATAAATTGACCACCACTGATCCAAGACATAAGACGTCAGATGGTGGCTCCATTCACCTATAACAAAAATATCACGTTTGCAACAACTGACCCTTTAGGGCAGCGGTCTCCAAACTGTGGCCCATGGGTCAGAAATGGCCCCCTGCTTGCCTTTATCCGGCCCTTGAGGCATCATTACTTCCACCGATATGAGGCACTATTCCTCCTACTGACACCGTTCCTTAAACTGACGCCAACTGTGGCGCATAATTCCTCCCACTCCCAGTATTCAACAGTGGGGCACTATGCCTTCCACTGACATCAACAATGGGGCATAATTCCCTCCAGTGACACCAATGATGGGGCACTATTCTTTTCACCGACACCAACAATGGAGCGTAATTCCCTCCAGTGACACTAATGATAGGGTACTATTCCTTCCACTGACACCAACAATGGGGCATAATTCCCTCCAGTGATGCCAATGATAGGGTACTATTCCTTCCACTGACACCAACAATGGGGCATAATTCCCTTCAGTGATGCCAATGATAGGGTACTATTCCTTCTACTGACACCAACAATGGGGCATAATTCCCTCCAGTGACACTAATGATAGGGTACTATTCCTTCCACTGACACCAACAATGGGGCATAATTCCCTCCAGTGACGCCAATGATAGGGTACTATTCCTTCTACTGACACCAACAATGGGGCATAATTCCCTCCAGTGACACCAATGATAGGGTACTATTGCTTCCACTGACACCAACAATGGGGCATAATTCCTCCCAGTGACACCAGTGATGGGGCACTATTTTACCTTTTATTTTCTCCCACTGACACTGGGATATTTTCTACTCCCACTGGCCATATTCCAGTCCCTGCAAAGTCTAAATGACAAAGAACTGGCCATTAATTTAGATAGTTTGGAGACCGCTGCATTAAGGCATGCCCCTTCACACGGAAAATGCTGAGCACCACTGTGCACCAGGGCAGGGTGTTCTTTCAAATACAGCATGCCACCTTCCGACCGCAGTAACACATGCGTTTTTAAAATGCATGTGAACAAACGCAATTAAAACCTGTTTTACAAATTCTATAAGCTAACAGGCGCATCTAAGATTTGCACTTGAAGGACATTTTAGTCTGTTTAATGTTTTTTTTTAAACTACTCATGTGAAACTGATCAAATGTAAATATTCATGTGTGTCAATGTAAAAAGACCTTGTAGCGTATTACTCTATATGTACATGGGAACAGCCATATTCTATATGCCATTAAATGGGAGTATCTATAGACCATAATACAGTGAAAGGGAAATATGATACACCAAGCATGTGAACAATGTGAACGTTCCATCAGAAAACAACATTGCAATACTAACCATAGTTACCTTTTAAACTGCATGCAGAGCAAGCGTAAAAAATGGCAACAGGTGCACAGGTAACAAACTCAAATCAATGCAAACGAGTGCAGACCTTCCCCACCCTGCTTTCCTGGCAATGGGCAATGCTGGCACGGATCTCAATGGAGGTGGAGGACTATATCAACAAGGAGCCTCAAATGCGAGAACACTGCGTTTATGCCAATGTACTAGGTGCAGATAGTGAATCTGTGTATCCATGTACAAGTATGGGTCATTTTGGGAAACTTTGACTACTGGCATGTAGAGAAGAGGTCTGTTTTTTTTTTTTTAATTGGTTGTTTTATTTGCTGGTGGATGCAAACCTGTGCATATAAACGATACACTATATTACCAAAGGTTTCGGGACGCCTGCCTTTACCCGCACATGAACTTTAATGGCATCCCAGTCTTAGTCCACAGGGTTCAAAACTGAGTTGGCCCACCATTTGCAGCTGTAACAGCTTCAACTCTTCTGGGAAGGCCGTCCACAAGGTTTAGGAGTGTCTATGGGAATGTTTGACCATTCTTCCAGAAGCGCATTTGTGAAGTCAGGCACTGATGTTGGACAAGATGGCCTGCCTCTCTAATTCATCCCAAAGGTGTTCTATCGGGTTGAGGGCAGGACTCTGTGCAGGCCAGTTAAGTTCCTCCACCCCAAACTCGCTCATCCATGTCTTTATGGACCTTGCTTTGTGCACTGGTCCAAATCATTTGGTGGGGCGGGGCATATGGTGTGGGTTGTTTTTTCAGGAGTTGGGCTTGGCCCCTTAGTTCCAGTGAAAGGAAATCTTAAGGCGTCGGCGTACCAAGACATTTTGGACAATTTCATTCTCCCAACTTTGTGGTAACAGTTTGGGGATGGCCCCTTCCTGTTCCAACCTGACTGCACACCAGTGCGCAAAACAAGGTCCATAAAGACATGGATGAGCGAGCTTGGGGTGCAGGAGCTTGACTGGCCTGCACAGAGTCCTGACTTCAACCCAATAGAACACCTTTGGGATGAATTAGAGCAGAGACTGCGAACCAGGCCTTCTTGTCTAACATCAGTGCCTGATCTCACAAACATGGAAGAATGGTCAAACATTCCCATAGACACTCCTAAACCTTGTGGACAGCCTTCCCAGAAGAGTTGAAGCTGATATAGCTGCAAAGGATGGGCCAACTCAATATTGAACCCTACACACTAAGAGTCCTGACCCCAATTTTTAGAACACCTTTGGGATTAATGTGAGTGGAGACTGAGAGCCAGGCCTTCTCGTCCACAACAGTGCCTGACCTCACAAATGTGCTTCTGGAAGAATGGTCAAACATTCCCATAGAAGAATTGAAGCTGTTATAGCTGTAAAGGGTGGGCCAACTCAATATTGAACCCTACAGACTGGGATGCCATTAAAGTTCATGTGCGTGTAAAGGCAGGTGTCCCAATACTTTTGGTAATACAGTGTATGTATCTGCTATTTATTATGTACTGTGGGTATATATCTGATTTCCTGCAGTGCTTTCTGGGAGCCCCAAGAAACTAGGTATGCAAATTTTGACCAGCACCTTTTCTTTTTGGCTTTCTTACTTCATGTGCCTCTTTATTGGTAAGCAAAGTTGACCGTCAAAATGAGAGACCAGTTGTGAGGTGCCAGAGCTGCCAGTTACGGCATTCGGTTATTGATCAGAGGACTGTGATTTCTAGTGTCCCCCCTGAAGCAGGGCCACACAAGTTGGTGTAGGCTGATAAGACAGCTGCCTTGGGCACTTCAGCAGGAGGGGGCACAAAAAGGACAGGACGTGCACACCTATACTGCTTGAGTAGCTTTGCACTTTGGCCTTTTTGCCTTGGGTGCTTAAGGACCTTGTCCTGGTACTGCAGGGGAGGTGCCTGCTGTTCAAACTAGTTATGCCCACATGTATATGTCAGGTTAAGTCAAACTGACTTGGCGTAAAATGCTTCAGGAACCTTAGCAGTGCCTGCAAGTACATGTCCCTGTGCAGTCCCTTGGATCCTTGGGACAAGGCTGTATGTGGAGCCTCACCTTCTGCCAAAGTTGGATTAAGCCCCACCTCTTCACATTGCTAAGCCCTGCCCCTGAAGATCCCATTATGTCATGTTGATAGGGATACTGCTACTTCAATCCTTCCTGATAGGGCAAGTATGGAGTCAGCAAAATCAGAGCAAAGTCAAACTTTCTTCTCTGCCAGGCCAATGATTCACAAATTAAGTAAGGTAAAGGTTTGGCCAGGCAACTATCATTTTCAGAGAAAATAAATGGGGGAGGGGTTCTAAGGATTTCTCTCATGGCAAGTTTCCTTTAGGGCTCTTTCACATGGCCGGAAGCGTCGAGCGTGTTGATCAATTTTCAGAGGGCAAAGTAGGGCAGCTGCTGCCAGGCATTCAGGAGGCATTCCTGGCGCCTCCTAAAAGTCTGATATTTCTTTTTTTTTTTTTTTTTAAGGGGAGGCTTTTTTTTAATTATTTCCAAGGGGGATGTTGTTTTGAAATACCCCTCCGCAAACAAGAGCCAAGTGTTTGGCTTGTGGTTGTATCCCTCTCCCATTGACTTAATAGGGCGAATTTGATTCTCCAAGCCGAGTTAAAATTGCTGCAGCTGCGAAGCAAAGTATTGCGGGCACAGCAAGTGTACAGCCCCGTCTGGCGGCAACTATAGAATTTAGGTGGGCGGTCTGATTTATGGTTTCCAGGCAGCCCATATGAAAGGACCTTTTTAAGACCAGGTTCACGCCAGAATGTGGTGCAGGAATGGCGCATTTACATGCGCTTTTCCCGCACCTGATGGTAACATGCTGCCCTTGCTAGACGCATGCAGGTGCTATTGATCGTCACTTGCAGCCCAAAGGCACCTAGCAAAAGCTGCATGGTGCTGCAGTACCACGAGGTGTGGTGCACTGTAATTTTTAAAAGTATCGCCTGCCTTACTGTTTGCTCACTCCCGAGTGTTTAGCAGCCCATTGAAATGAATGGGCTGCAGAAATGAAATGTAGCAAAATGCACGCATTCTAGTGTGAACAGGCCCTACAAAAAGGATCTTTTTTTTAATTCTAAATGACAACAGGTTTGCTTTAAAAAGAGAGCCTCGTGCCATTGGCCCTGATTATTTGTAGCCTCTACATTTTAGATCCGGCCTGTGTTTTTAGTACGGGGGCAATGTACTAATAAATAAAAGCTCCTTCTCCTTGTCACTAAAAGCAAAAAAGGAAGAAAAAAAAAACCCATAACAAACACTGAATAATGAGAGAATTCTAAATTAGACTTCGTAAAGAACAAAAAAAAAAAAGCTATAAACAGTCAACTGAAGCAAACAGCAGCAGTCATCGATAGCAGCAAGTCCAATGTGCTGAAATCCAATCTGTAATGGCTCGGTTTGGTCATCTGCATGGTCTTTGCAGTGCATTATTGATTCAAAGCTTCAGGTTTGGGTCGTACACCTCTACCCAGCTACATACACCACAAAAAATTTGGGAAAACGTTTAACTTGCTTCCATTCTGTAGATCTACCATTCTCAACGATGGTTCTGTGGAACTATAGGGTTCCTCCAAAGCTTGCTGGGGGTTCCTTCAGCTGAGGCTTATTGACCTCCCATCTGATGGTTCCTTCATAAATCCAGGTCCATCATCACTTGGCAGAGCCAGTAGCATGGCACCAATCTTTAACGCTATCTGTAAGGGTGGCATTCTAACCACCATTGTAAGGGGAGTATTCTTCCTACTGGCCACGAAGGTAAGGGAGTATTTTCCTAATTACCACTAATGTAAGGAACATTCTTTCCACTGACCACTAATGTAAGGGGCGTTTTCCTAATTACCACTAATGTAAGGGGTATTTTCCTAATTACCACGAATCTAAGGAGCATTCTTCTCACTGGCCATTTACCACCAATCTTACGGTGGGAATGTCTATCGCAATTTCTAACCACGGTACGATGACCGAGACGGTTCACTACTACCTGGACCTAAATACTTCCTTGGTAGTCTACCCTCCAGTTATTCGGAGTCGACTTCCTTGGGGGTCGTTCGAAACCTCCTTGGGATATCAAGGTGTCTTGGTAGCAACTCTTACCATCTAGATGTCTTACCTTCGTTCAATTTGCAAAAGGGTTTAAAAAACACCACATACATCGACCCATCTCCACATGCTGGG
>BLSH010218549.1:442336-466738 GCA_018402905.1 Glandirana rugosa
GTAAACTAGAAGTTCCTGCAGTAATCTCGTTTTGGTTTTCTGTAGTGTCGTTACATCTAATCGAATCAAACGTGACTGGGGTTTACTCTTCCTATATTAGGGATAATGATGGGGGAACTTTCGCAAAGCACTGTGTTTTACTTCGCAAACTAAGCCAAGCTCTATCGCTGTGATCTTTTCTGGTCTAATGACGTCCTTGAAGCTGAAATGCGTTTATTGTCTACAGAATTGGTTGCAGCCAATTGCAGGTTTCAGAGAGATTTTTCAGCATTATGTGGCTAAAAATGTACCTCGTGGGCTGGGCCTTCCAGCAAAGTAAAGTCGAATTGGCTGCTCTGGCTTACAGCACTTTGATCCCAATGACTTGGGTTTACTCTTCCTATATTAGGGGTAATGATGGGGAACTTTTGCAAAGCACTGTGTTCTAGGTCGCAAACTAAGCTAATCTACATTGCTGTGATGTCTTTTGGTTTTGCTCTAATGACGTCCTTGAAGATCAAATGCGTCCATTGTCCACAGAATTGGTTGCAGCCAATTGCAGGTTTCAGAGAGATTTTTCAGCATTATGTGACTAAAAATGTACCTCGTGGGCTGGGCCTTCCTGCAAAGTGAAATCTAATTGGCTGCTCTGGCTTACTACCCTTTGTTCCTAGTGACTGGGGTTTACTCTTCCTATGTTAGGGATAATGATGGGGGAACTTTCATTAAGCACTGTGTTCTACTTCGCAAACTAAGCCAATCCACATTGCTGTGATCTCTTCTGATTTCTATGTCTTTTTTTGAATTTACAATATTTTTTGTTAGCAGACTTCTATTTTCAGAGGCTTATTTTTGTATTCAATCGTTATGGTTTCTTTTGCTATCTGTGGTTCTGTTGGGAGATGAGGAGGGGTGCTTGTCCGTTCCAGAAAAAAAGGTTTCGGTTCAGTCAGATGACATAAAAAATGCTGATTTTATTTTTGGAATAAAAAAATGTACAATAGAATGCCATTTACGAATATATGCATGACACGGTCATGGGCTCTTGAAGGTATTTTGATCAAGCTGTGAAATGTGAATAAGCTTTGCTAGCTGTCCTGGCTGTGTTAATGAGGTCCAATGTGGGTAAGTGAAGAAGTTTTATGCTGTGTAGTTATTGGTAAATTCAGGGTAATAGAATTACAGGGAAATCGGTTTATACAGAGGCTCTGGCTCCCCCATACACTATATTACCAAAAGTATTGGGACGTCTGCCTTTACATGAACATGAACTTTAATGGCATCCCAGTCTTAGTCAGTAGGGTTCAATATTGAGTTGGCTCACCCTTTGCAGTTATAACAGCTTCAACTCTTCTGGGAAGGCTGTCCACAAGGTTTAGGAGTGTCTATGGGAATGTTTGACCATTCTTCCAGAAGCGCATTTGTGAGGTCAGGCACTGATGTTGGATGAGAAGGCCTGGCTCGCAGTCTCCGCTCTAATTCATCCCAAAGGTGTTCCATCAGGTTGAGGTCAGGACTCTGTGCAGGCCAGTCAAGTTCCTCCACTCCAAACTCACTCATCCATGGACCTTGCTTTGTGCACTGGTTGGGCAGCCATGTTGGAACAGGAAGGGGCCATCCCCAAACTGTTCCCACAAAGCAGGGAGAATGAAATTGTCCAGAATGTCTTGGTATGCTGACGCCTTAAGAGTTCCCTTCACTGGAACTAAGGGGCCAAACCCAACCCCTGAAAAACAACCCCACACCCTAATCCCCCCTCCACCAAATGATTTGGGCCAGTGTACAAAACAAGGTCCATAAAGACATGGATGGGTGTGCAGTGAGCATGCCATGGCAGTTTGTAGGGTTTAGGTACAAAGTCAGGGAAAGTCAGGAACACAGTGAACCTAATTCAGAGAGGTGCACAGAAAAAAAAGTATTTATGTTTAATAATGGGCTTCTTCTGGTTGGGTAATCTAAATTTTGGTTGAGAGGTCAGCACTGCTACACCTCTCTACTACCCTCTAGTGGTTCCCTGAGTACTACAGGCCATTTAGTAACTACCAGCTAACTAGAACGGTTACATGGCTGTCAGTTCAAATCCAGTGCAATCTACATTGGCTAGGTTCACACCTTGTACGTGTCGGGAACGTGCACTTTCCCTACACACAACACACAGAAATGCACGATTGCACCTGTATGGTGTGAACCTAGCCTCCCTGCCAGGTTACTGAACTGGCTATGCTTCTATTGCATATATGCAAGGCTCACTACAGATGTTACATTCTGATTGCACAAGCTTCAACTGACAACTATGTGCAAGGGCCTGCCTGATTGGTTACAAATCGATTGGATAGATTAGGTCCTCCCATGTCTGGTTAGATTATAATGTGTATGGTGACCCCTAGGAGACTTAGCTGTGCAACAATGCCGCCTATTCTTATGGAATGCCTACACAGGTACGGGTACGGTGACCATACACCATACAATCTGATTTGCATTTTTATTTAGCTCTAACATCAGTTATGTAGCGCAAGGGCCTGCCTGATTTTATGCTAAATGAATGGATTGTTTAGATATGGCCCCATATAACATCATTTTAACAAATCTAAATGAGGATGAACAGATTGTATCGTATATGCCCAGCCTTGGACTACCAAGAAAACAGAAGGTTGGAGGATCTTACAGCAGCAGATAGATGTCCTTGAAGCAGTGTAACTAAATCCAGACAGCTAAATACAGACTTGACTATGCATACAGGTAAACTGTTTTTACCTGCCAAGGGATTTATAATGCTGTTCAGTCAGTCTTATGATCCTCACACCTCTGCCGCATGGCGCAGCCAGGCAGGTGACACCACAGCTTCCTGATTTGGTTTTGTCTGCCTGCTCCTCAGACAACAATTGAGCAGTGTGTTCAATCCTGTTCAAAGCATGTAATAATCTACGGTAATGATTAGTGGTGTCACTTTTCCAAACTGTGTGGTATGGAGAGGTATGTAAATCACAAGACTTGCTGAACAGAACGTTTCTATGTATTTATTTCAAATTTAATGGAGTTCAGCCTGAAAGAAGGATTACGTTTACTTGTTAGAGATTAGTCAAAGAAAAATTCCTGACATTACATACAACTTGGACCAATGTAACTATGTATATGACATACCTGGATGATGCCGCTAGAAGCTGGAATATACTGAAGCTGACTGATACTCCAATGATCTCTACTTGTAGGCAGGGAAAGTCTGATTTCCGCACTGTAGGTGGCACTCGACCAAAGCAGCAATGCAGAAGCGAAAACAAGTAGTGAGGAACTTGATTCCTCCATAACTTTGTGCAATCACAGAGGGACAGCTGTCCGCCTTGGAAGCTGGCGCCTCAGGGGGCCATCTTGGGTGAAGCAGAGTCTATTTAAGACTCCAGGTCTCAGAGTTTGTTTTATGTGAATAGCTAGTGTAGGGACAGGATCCCTTTCTGTCAGGGATAGTGCTTAGAGATAGGGAAAGTTCTAGAGGAGTAGGGATAGTGCAGGGACCCTCCCCTTTGGGTGTGGACTGGCCAAGCCACATTCCACACCTTACTGCAGATGCTGTGGGCATCTTTCAAGGCTACATACCGCTGGTACCGTTCCCAAGTGTGGTCGTGCCTACTTGCTTGGCCTAGTTATACTGTGTTGAACCTTCTACAACATATTACTCTTGCTTATTTTTGACTCTGTGGGATTTGTTTACTAAAACTCAAAAGTGCAAAATCTGGTGCAGCTCTGCGAAAAAAACAGTCACCTTCCAAGTTTTGTTACCAAAGCTTTATACAACAAGGGTATTGGCTTCCTTGCACAGCTGCAATATATTCTGAGTGCACCCGTTTTAGTAAATTTACCCCTGTGTGTTTACTTTGCATTTTCTGAATGAATGCAAAGCATGCTGTGATTGGATGAGGTGGAGAGGCAGGGCAGTGACCTCATGCTCTCCACCTCATCCAATCAGAGAATGCTTTGCATTCATTCAGGAGATGCTACGCAGTCTCTGAATATCACCCGTAACCGAGGAGCCGACTGTATTCAGAATGCATCAGGCCGGCCTCTCAGCATGGGAACCAAGGCAAGGTGTTCTGTCCTGGATACATGGTACCATGCGTGAAGCTCGACATGCAGCTAAACACTCCTATTCCACAATAAGCCAGACTGAGTGTCATTTTGAAGCTTTATTAACAAACAGGGTGGGGGTGAAACTTTTGAGCAAAAAACAAATACAGATACATATAATCAGTATATAGAAATACAATGAATAAGCTTAGGTCATAGATGGAGATAAGTAACTCTCGCCAGTGATGCTGCATTTAGATGATGAAAGTTTTAGTCCAACATGTGCTCTGTTAGCTGGTTCCTTCTTTCAGTCTCCAAGATGGGGTCTGAGTTCCCAGGGTGCACCTGTTTCTCTTCCGCCTTAGACTGAAGAATGATGGGAAGTTTTGTTAAAGGTGAACAGTCTAGTTTCTGCAAAAACAGTAAATTTACCACTGGCTCCATCTTGTGGTCAAATCTGATATTGCAGGCAAACAACTCAATAGATATCCTGCTGGAGGCAGAACACAAGGAGAGATCGGTGTAGTAGTGATGTCTGCTTTAGTGATTTCAAGCTTCCAGGAGCGCCAGCCATGTATGGTATATACATATTTAAACTGCTCCAAACTCCTTGAAAAAATAACTCCACTAAACCATAAAAGAACCGCACCTATGCACACAAGGCAGTGCTCATGCAACCCCAACCTCCGGCATGTATCTGTTGCTGTCAGATTCAGGGTGCAGCACATACATGCCCTGATTATTAAGGGCAGATGTCCTGAACTACTCCAAAGCTTAGGTTGTCTCTTGAAACAGACTGGAGTATTCTCTTGAAAGTCATCTCTTGGTCCAGTCTTTATTGTTTGCCTACAGGCGACTGAAGCGGCAAGTCACAAGATAGGATATGGCAACTGAACCATGAGGGTGGCTAATAAGGGAATGCGGGATGGGCCTGCAAGGGTGGATCTTCAAAGGGAAGACAGGGTACACTTCTGAGGGAAGCAAAGGTTGGTGGATTCAGAGAACATAACAGAACAAGTGCATAAAACACACTTATTTGGTAGACAACGCGTGCTGGAATAGGAAGAATTGCAAAATCACAGCTAATATTTCTAGCCATGCCGCCTGGCATG
Source organism: Glandirana rugosa (assembly GCA_018402905.1). NCBI lineage: Eukaryota > Metazoa > Chordata > Amphibia > Anura > Ranidae > Glandirana > Glandirana rugosa. Next base: position 447,487 of record BLSH010218549.1, read on the forward strand.
ATGGGAGTCAAATGAATTGGTGACACCGGGTGTCCTCCATCTGATGTCCGCTTTACGTATCTCCTGCCTGTACAGCCTGAGACTGGCGTTGCAGTTCTGAGATGAGCCTATATTGATGTAAGCCATACAATGCAGACTGTGATCAGGGTAATCCTCTACTGTCACTGTGTTCAGAAGGGACTTGTATGTGTGATTCTGTTGAACTATGAAAGGATTAAAATAAAAACATAAATGTTAAATACAAATTTTATGTGTTGAATTTTTTTGCGCTTTCAGTTTGTTTTATTGGGTATGCATATTTTTTTAAGGGATGTAATCAACTTAGCATGAATAATCTTATCAATCTGTGTTAAAAAACAAAACAAAAAAAACCTTGGTCCTGTTCACCGTTTTTAAAGCATCCCTTTAGAGTAAAAGTAAAGCCTAAAGCAGGGGTCAGAAACCAGTAATTCGTGATCTACCCATCAATTGCAGGCAATAGACAGGTAGATGGCGACCCCACCGTACTGTCTGCTCCTGACCTTACCCACCGCCTCTCAGACCTCAGATCAGAGCGGCAACAAGCATTGCAGAGCTGTGGGAAGTCCGAGGCTGCTCCTTGGTTCTGACACGTGCATTGCTTACTAATGACTCCTGCACTCTGCATTACTCATGACCTCTGCACTTAGTATTACATATTACTCTACACTCTGTTACTTACCCGTGACCTCTTAACTCTACATTACTTACTCCTGCACTTTTTGTTACCTACTCCTGACCTCTGCATTCTGCATTAGTTACTCCTGACCCCTTCACTCTACATTACATATTACTGACTTCTGAGTTCTGCTTCTTACTATCAATCACTGAACTTTATGTTACATACTACTAACCTCTGGCTCTGCATTATTCACTGCTGACCACTACACTATGTGCTACATATTACTGACCTCTGAACTTTGCATTACATACTACTGACCTCTGCGTTACATACTACTGACCTCTGGCTCTGCATTATTTACTTCTGACTGCTATACTCTGTGCTATATACTACTGACCTCTGCATTACATAGTACTGACCTCTAGCTCTGCATTATTTACTTCTGACTGCTACACTCGGTGCTATATACTACTGACCACTGAACTCTGCATTACATACTACTGACCTCTGCGTTACATACTACTGAACTATGCGTCACATACTACTGACCTCTGAATTCTGCATTACATACTACTGAACTCTGTATTACATACTACTGACCTTTGCGTTACATACTACTGACCTCTGCGTTACATACTACTGACCTCTGAACTCTGCGTTACATACTACTGACTTCTGAACCCTGTGTTACATACTACTGAACTCTGCGTCACATACTACTGACCTCTAAATTCTGCATTACATACTACTGCCCTCTGAACTCTGTTAGACCTTTGGCCTCCGCATTATTTACCGCTGACCTCTACACTCTGAATTACATACATGACCTCCTGACCACTGAACTCTGCATTACTAAAAACCTCTAAACTCTGCTTTGATTACTATTGACCTGAAATGTGCATTATTTACTGGTCACCTCTGCACTCTGCTTTATTTAATGCCGACCTCCACACTCTGAATGACCTACTACTGACCTCTAAACTGTGCATTACATACTACTGACCTCTGCATTATTTACTGCTGAGTGCTGACCTCTACACTCTGAATTACATAATCTTGACCTCTGCATTACTTCTGACCTCTGAACTCTGCATTACTTCTGACCTCTGAACTCTGCATTGAACTACTGCCCCCTTCAATCTGCATTATTTACTGGTCACCTCTGCACTCTGCGTTTTTTCCTGTTGACTCCTGAGCTTGTTAAGTCTCCTTGATATCTGAACTCTGCATTATATACTAGTGACCTTTGGGTTATTTATTGCTACTTCTGTGTTACTACTGACCTCTGAACTCTGCATTGATTACTACTGACCTCTGCAATCTGCAGTATTTACTGGTCACCTCTGCACTCTGCATTTTTTTCTCCTGACCCCTGAGCTCTTTAAGCCGCCTTTACTTTTTGATGGAGCCTTGATAGGTTGTCCCCTTAAAAAACGAAAAGAAAAAAAAGTGTGTTGCATCCTCGAGAGCTCTGATCTCCTCCATGATGGTTATGTAGACCTTCACCGCACCGCCTACCCTTATCCTAAAGGAAAGCGCCCTGCAATAGAAAAGCTCTTAAACTCACCTTTTTGGTGACTTGTGTTTCTTTTATTCATGCCGTTCCTGCGCTGTAAACTTTGTCAAACATTCAGCTCCAGTTCTGGGAGTTTCAGATTGGTCTCCCCTCACTGCACACCGTGGTTCCATCCTCCATCCACTAATTCAGGGGTCTCCAAACTTTCTAAACAAAGGGCCAGACCTTCAGACTTTAGAGGGGCCGGACTGTGGCCAGTGGGAGTAGAAAAGGTCCAGACAACTGTGCCCCATCATTGATGTGAGTGTGAGGAATTGTGTCTCATCATTGGTGTCATTGGGAGGAATTGTGTCTCATCATTGGTGTCATTGGGAGGAATTGTGTCTCATCATTGATGTCATTGGGAGGAATTTTGTCCCACCATTGGTGTCATTGGGAGGAATTGTGTCTCATCATTGATGTCATTGGGAGGAATTTTGTCCCACCATTGGTGTCATTGGGAGGAATTGTGTCCCACCATTGGTGTCATTGGGAGGAATTGTGTCTCATCATTGATGTCATTGGGAGGAATTGTGTCCCACCATTGATGTCATTGGGAGGAATTTTGTCCCATCACTGGTGTCATTGGGAGATGATGTAAGTGAGGGGAATTGTGACCCATTGTTGGTATCAGTGAATGATATAGTGCCTCGAGGGCCAGATAAAAGCAAGCAAAGGACCACATCTGGCCCCTGGGCCACAGTTTGGAGACCACTGTACTAATTCCTAGGATTGGTGGAGTAATAACTGAAACACTTTTATGCACTATATACATATATTATACATATATTACAGCTGAACTCTGGGAAAGATAAAGGCCTTTTCTTGTAGTGGGGCTGCACCCGCACTACTAGGGTTAATCTGTGGTTTATGTCTAGGGAGGGGGGTACCGGGTACAGCAATTTTACTTACCTGATCGTCTGCACCTGCAGCCTCCTTTCCCCTGTACTCCAGTGGCCCAGTGCCATTGACGTCATCAAGACCAATGCAAAGTCTATGCCAAGGGACAGTGTAGGTGAGCGCCATCTGCTGGGGGAGCAGAGTATCAGGTAAATAAAACAGCTGCACCTGGTCCCCCTAGACATAAACTTTTAAGTTTCTTTGGGTTTCTTTTTGCTTTTAAAGGTAAATGAAAGATTTGGGGTCTTTTTGACCCCAGATCTCTCCAAAAAGATTGACTGTCATCCTTAATTCTATGGGATGTGTACATTCCTTGTGATAGGAATAAAAGTGATTAATAAATAAATAAAAGGCCAATGTAAAAATAAAAAGTAAAATAAATAAAAAAAAAAATTTAAAGTGCCCCATCCCCCCATGCTCGCGCGCAGAAGCGAACGCCTACATAAGTCACGAATGCATATGTAAACGGTGTTCAAACAACACATGTGAGGTATCGCCGCGAACATTAGAGCGAGAGCAATAATTCTATCACTAGACCATCTCTGTAACTCTGAACAGTTAACCTATGAAAAAATTTAAAGCGTTGACTATGGAGATTTTAAAGTACCATAGCTTGTTGCCATTTCACGAGCATGCACAATTTTAAAGCATGACATGTTAGTTATCTATTTAGATGGTATAACATCATCTTTCACATTATACAAAAAAATTGGGGTAGATATTGTGATTTTTTTTTTTTTTAATTAATTAAAATGTATTTTTTCCAAAAGAATTGCATTTGAAAGACTGCTGAGCAAATACCGTGTGACATAAAATATTGCAACAACCGCCATTTTATTCTCTAGGGTTTCTGCTAAAAACATATATATATATATAATGTTTGGGGGTTCTAAGTAATTTTCTAGCAAAAAATACTGATTTAAACTTTTAAACAAAAAGTTCCAGGAAAGACCTGGTCTGCAAGTGGAGCTTGCCATAGATGAATCATTTTTTTTTTTTTTTTCGCTCAATGAGCGGGTGAATAAAAAAAACTGACCCAATTCCCCCATTGGCACATTTGAGTTAGATTGGTAAACCGGTAAATCGACTTCTGTACAACCAGGGTGCCCACACATGGATCAAAAATTTGCCAGGGCCCTGACGAACCAACTGAATTTCCAGGTATGGCTGGCTTAAATCCTGTAAGTTGTGGGGTAGGGCCTCTATGGGTCGGACTTGTTTTTTTTTTCCCAGCACATCCCACAGATGCTTGATTGGATTGAGATCTGGAGAATGTGAAGGCCAAGTCAACACCTCAAACTCATTGTGTTCCTCAAACCATTCTTGAACCATTTTTGCAGTGTGAAAGGAGGCATTATTCTTCTGAAAGAGGCCACTGCCATCAGGGAATACCATTTCCATGAAGAAGTCAGCAACAATGTTTAGGTAGGTGGTATGCTATTTATTTCAGGTATTTATATAGCGCCGTCAATTTACGCAGTGCTTTACATATAAATATTATACATTCACATCAGTCCCTACCCTTAAGGAGCTTACAATCTAAGGTCCCTAACTCCATACATACACATACAAATTCATATCCACATAAATGTAGGGTTGCCAACTCATCCCTTTCAGGCTGGGTTCACACTATCCGACGCAAAAACGGTGAGACTTTTGATCCTACTTTGCCCTGCAACTTCGGTCCTACTTTGGTCCTACTTCCATCCAACTTGAATGAACACGATAAGATTTTGCTCCGACTTTGAGATAGTGACTTGTTCTTTGACCAATCCCAGTGTGAGATACATTCCGTTTACTGTTGCTGTAATCACCAAGTCGGATGGTTAGAACAAGGATCTGACTTTGATCCGACTTCAATGGTATTCAATGGGCTGAAGTAGGACCAAAGTCGGACCCAAAGTAGTGCAGGAACATTTTTCACAGTAAGGCTGGGTTCACACTATCCGACATAAAAACGGTCCGACTTTGATCCTACTTTGCTGTGCGATTTACGGTCCTACATAGGGTCGGACCATTTGTCTGTGAACAGGGATCCGACTTTGATTCTGACAATGCCAGGCACCTTGTGCTTTGGGGATCTTGAAGGGGAACTCCACGCCAAATTTAAAAAAAAAAAATGTCATGGAGTCCCCCTCCAAGAGCATACCAGGCCCGCCCTTTGGTCTGGTATGGGTTTTAAGGGGAACCCCCCAGGCCGAAAAAATGGCGTGGGGTCCCCCCAAAATCCATACCAGACCCTTATCCGAGCACGCAGCCCGGCAGGCCAGGAAAGGGGGTGGGGAGCGCCCCCCCCCCCTCCTGGACCATACCAGGCCGCATGCCCTCAACATGGGGACCCCGACAACCAACGGCCAGGGTTGTCGGGAAGAGGCCCTTGTCCTCATCAACATAGGGACATGTTGCTTTGGGGTGGGGGGGCGCAGAGCCCCCCATGCCCCGAAGCACCCATACTCTCCATGTTGAGGGCACGTGGCCTGGTATGGTCCAGGAGGGGGGCGCTCGCTCGTCCCCACCCTCTTTCCTGGCCTGCCGGGCTGCATGCTCAGATAAGGGTCTGGTATGGATTTTGGGGGGGGGGGGGCACGCCATTTTTTCGGCATGGTGGTTCCCCTTAAAACCCATACCAGACCAAAGGGCCTGGTAATGCTCTTGGAGGGGGACTCCATGCCATTTTTTTTTTTTTTATTTGGCCTGGAGTTCCCCTTCAAGATCCTCAGAGCACAAGTTGCCTGGCATTGTCGGGATCAAAGTCGGATCCCTGTTCACAGACAAACGGTCCGACTTTGACCCTATGTAGGACCGCAAATCGCACAGCAAAGTAGGATCAATGTCGGACCATTTTTTTGTCGGATAGTGTAAACCCAGCCTGACTGCTGCTGTTATCACCAAGTCGGATGTCACAAGTCGGATGGTTAGAACAAGGACCTGACTTTGATCCTACTTTGATGATATTCAATGGGCTGAAGTAGGACCACCAACCATTCCCATTTTATTAAGGTGTATCCATATAAATGGCCCACCCTGTACATTGATCACTGCATTTTTATAGCACTGATCAAAGTAATAATGTCACTGGTCCCCAAAAGTGTAATTTGGGATCAGATTTGTCTGCCACAATGTCGCAGTCCTGCTAAAAATCGCAGATCGTTACCATTACTAGTAAAAATAATAAAAAATAAATAAAAGTCCATAAATCTCTCCCATAGTTTGTAGATGCGATAACTTTTTGTGCAAACCAATCAATATACACCTATTGCAAATTTTTTATTTTTTTTTTACCATAAGGCCTCATACACACGGGCGTATCTTTAAAAATAAACAAAACGTCGGGCCCGACGTCAAGGAAAAAAAATTGGCTTTGTTCGGCGTTATGCATCGGCGTTAATGAGCGTCGGCGTCAATAGGCGTTTTTAAAAAAAAATTATCCCTTTTCAACCTAAAATCGTCAGCGTCAAAAAACGCCGGTTAACACCGGTACAATATTAGTTGGCGTTTTGCGGCGTCGGCATCAAAAAAACCCCAAAATGTTACAGCCTCTGAATGCGATGGCCGTGGGTTCTAGTTTCAGCTCACCAACGCCGACGCCATCTACAGCTCAAAAATGCCGACGTTTTTATGGGGCCATTGACTAACATGGAGAGCTGCAAAAAACGCCAGAAAACGGCGGCGTCAAAAAACGTCTGGGTGTATGAGGCCTAAATGTGCAGAACAGTGGTTCTCAACCCTGTCCTCAAGTACCCCCAACAGGCCATGTCTGCAGGTTTTCCTTTATCTTGCACAGGTGCTTTAAATCAGAGTCAATGACTTGGTATTTTGGACAGCTATTTTATCTTAGGGCCGGTTAACACTTACGCGGTGCGACTTTGCGGCCCGTTCACATCAAGGCAAATTGTCAGGTGACTTGAGTCGCCTGACAATTCGCCTCAATGCTGTGCAATGGAACCGTTCTAATAGGAGCGAAACGCTTCGCTCCGCCTTAGAAAAATGGTCCCTGCACTATTTGCAGGGCGATCTCAGTGCAGCTTACATTGACTTCTATGATAGAAGTCTCCTTACAAGCCGCGTTGAGATCGCCTCGAGCGGGGCGACTTGCTTCACCCTGGCAAGTCGCGCCGCATCGCGCCGCGTAAGTGTGAACCGGCCCTAAGATAAAATCCCAAAACATGGCCTGTTGGGGGTACTTGAGGACAGGGCTGAGAACCACTGCTGTAGAAGAATATATATTGGCCTAAATTGATAAATAAATCAGTTTTTTTTCTTTTTTTTGGAAGACGCATTATAGCAGAAAGTAAGAAAAAAAAAAATTTTTTCTTCAAAATTGTCGCTCTTTGTTTATAGCGCAAAAAATAAAAACCGCAGAGGTGATCAAATACCACCATAGAAAGCTCTATTTGTGGGAAAGAAAGAACATCAATTTTGTTTGGGTCGCACAACCGCGCAATCGTCAGCTGAAGCGACCCAGCGCCGTATCGCATCCAAATACTTTTGACAATATAGTGTTAAGCCTCGTACACAGGGGACGACAATCGTATACAACAGGTCGTACTAACAACCGTTGTATGCGATATCGACCGTTCTTATGCGCGATTAGAACAGCCGGACAAACGACGGTCGTACAAGGGAGTTGTATGAGCAGACTAGAAAACTTGGTCGTACCAAAAAGCGCTCATACGACCGTTGTATCGTGTGCACAGAGCAGTTGGTACAACAAAGTTGTATTGTGCAAAACACGCATGCTCAGAAGTCAGGAACGGCCGGATGCTAATTACATGCACCTGAACGTTCTTTCTGTGGTCGTACGTTCGTGTAGTGCAGTCAGTATGCAAGTTACATTATGCAACATACGATTTGCGACAATCGTAAGTACGATCGTCGTCCCGTGTGTACGAGGCTTAAATCACACCGAAAATGAGGGGGAAAGAGGGACTTTGTTCCAAATCAGGGACAGGTGGGAGCCATGGTATGGAAGGATCAGGACTAGGGTTGCCACCTCTTCTTCAAGTCAAACCCGAACACTTTAGCGATGCACAGCAATTTGTTTTTATAGTATAAACCATACATATATTTTGCAATTAAATAACATTTCTAATCATATGACGTTAATCACAAGAGTCCCCCTTTACATCAGAGTCCACAGAGTTCCACTTTTACATCTGAATCCATAGAATTCTCCTTTTAAATCTGAATCCACAGAGTTTGCCTTATACATCTGAACTCGCAGAGTTCCCTTACACTGTAAGGTGGGACTCTGCAGACTATGATGTAAAGGAGATCTCTGGAGACTTTAACATAAGGGATGATCTGGGAACCTCTATTTAAGGGACAACACTGAGAACTCTGATGTACGGAGAGGACTCTGATGTAAGGGGGAACAATGTGGCCTCCGGTGTAAAGGGGAACTCTGATGTAAGGAGTGCTCTGAGAACCCTGATTTACCTTAATATACTCACTCAGGGCATCATGAAACAGACACTCTAGGTTTAAACAACTGCAGCCAGCAACCTTGCTGGGAAGCCATAGTACGGTCTGAATAATTTGTCCGGGTTTCAGGCAGTCTGAAACCCGGACACATGATTCCAAACCCGAACTGTCCGGGTGAATCCCGGACAGGTGGCAACCCTAATCAGGACACACACAGGGAAATGGAGACACTGGCAGAAGAGGACTTTGTATTTTTTAATTAAATGTAAAACTTTATTTAATCAGCAAAATTTTACAAAACATAACATCATTGCATAAAAAGACATCTGTAAAGATTTATACAATTAAAAAAAAGAAGTCTCCTACAGATCTCCCCCCTCCTATAGAGACGTGTCTATGGATTGCAGTACACAGGGTGTCACCTGCTGTTGTCACCTCTCCTCCTCCTCCCCTGGGCTGGACTCCCCGACTTGTGCGTCCTTAGCAACCCCCCGCCCCGCCATGTGCGTTCTTAGCAACCCCCCCGCCTGTCTTATGTGTAGGAGCAACACGCAGAGCCCCAATATCGGGCGATCCCAAGAGGAGAGCTGAGCTCACCCCACTCACTGCACCCCTCCAGCTTTGCATTGTCCCCCACCCTAGTGATTATATGAGGTCAGATCTACACAGAGCCCATCGATCTCCCTCCTGTCTGCTCTACTCATAGCCCCCCCACCCCCAGCACACAGTGACCGATCATTGCTCGGATCGGGCGGCAGCACAGCGGGAGATCAGCTGTCAAAGCATTCCAATTGCTGCCTGCAGTTCCTCGGGATCACCGCTAGGTGTCGCTCTGCGCAGATTCCCGGTATTCCTCAATGACTGGGGGGCACTCACCTGCCATACAGGTAAGTCTCAAGTTTTCTTCTTTCTTTTTTTATGAGCTTTTCTTCTTTAGTTAAAACATGTGTGTAGCCTGCCTTTCTTTTTTTGGTTTTGAAGAGTATAAAGGTGAAAAAACAAACTTTCCAAGTTTTCTCATTTTTATTACAGTCTGTGTATCCCTGGGGGCGGGGGTGGGGGATTTGCCTTCACTTCCTGTCCCAGAGGCTTAACAGGAAGTTAGAGGAAATCTCCCAAAGTGAAAGGGGGGGGGGGGGATTCCCGTCTCATACGCTTACAGGACAGCCAGCCGAAATCGCAGGTGTGTTCCTTCACCCGGGAGACGTGGCTCCAACAGATGGCAGTCCATAGCATGGGCGCTCCACGTTTACTAAGCAAAGGGCCAGTTTACTGTCCTACAGACCTTAGGAAGGACGGTGGGAATAGAAAATGCCCCATCTTTGGTATAATGAGCAGAATAGTGCCTCATCATTGGTGTCAGTGATAGGAATATTGACCCATTATTGGTGTCAGCGAGAGGAATAGTGCCCCATCACTGGTATCAGTATCAGTAGCAGGTAGGGTTGCCACATCATCCCTTTAATCCAGGACACATATGAATTACACAGGTTGTTCTGTGGCTAATTTAATGCAGATAAAGCACCAAGTGAGTTTAATTACCACCTTAATCAGCCAAAGAACCTGGGTAATTAATATGTGTCCTGGATTAAAGGGATGATGTGGCAACCCTAGCAGTCCCCCATCATCAGTGTCAATGGGAGGAATAGTGCCCCATCATTGGTGTCAGTTAGAGGAGTAGTGCCTCATTATTGGTGTCAGTGAGAGGAATAGTGCCCCATCATTGGTATCAGTAGGAGGAATAGTCCCTCATCATTGGTGTCAGTGGGAGGACTAATGCCCCATCATCAGTGTCAATAGGAGGAATAGTGCCCCATCATTGGTGTCAGTGAGAGGAATAGCGCCTCATTATTGGTGTCAGTTAGAGGAATAGTGCCTCATTATTGGTGTCAGTGAGAGGAATAGTGCCTCATTATTGGTGTCAGTGGGAGGAATAGTGCCCCATTATTTGTGTCTGTGGGAAAAATAGTGCCCCATTATTTGTGTCTGTGGGAAAAATAGTGCCCCATCACTGGTGTCAGTCGAAGGAATAGTGCCCCATCACTGGTGTCAGTCGAAGGAATAGTGCCCCATCATTGGTGTCAGTGGAGGGAATAGTGCCCCATCATTGGTGTCAGTGGGAGGAATAGTGCCCCATCATTGGTGTCACTGGGAGAAATAGTGCCCCATCATTGGTGTCAGTGGGGTGAATAGTGCCCCATTATTGGTGTCAGTGGGAGGAATAGTGCCCCATCATCAGTGTCAATGGGAGAAATTATGTCCCATCATTGGTGTCAGTAGGGGGAATAGTGCCCCATCATCAGTGTCAATGGGAGAAATAGTGCCCCATCATTGGTGTCACTGGGAGAAATAGTGCCCCATCATTGGTGTCTGTGGGGGGAATAGTGCCCCATCATTGGTGTCACTGGGAGAAATAGTGCCCCATCATTGTTGTCAGGGGAAGGAATAGTGTCCCAATATTGGTGTCAGTGGGAGCAATAGTGCCCCATCACTGGTATCAGTGGGAGGAAAAGTGTCCCATTATTGGTATCAGTGGGAGGAATAGTGTCCCATCATTGGTGTCAGTGGGAGGAATAATGTCCCATCAGTGGGAGGAATAGTGTCCTGTTATTGGTGTCAGTGGAAGGAATAGTGTCCCATAATTGGTGTCAGTGGAAGGAATAGTGCCCCATCATTGGTATCAGTGGGAGGAATAGTGCCCTATCATCAGTGTCAATGGGGGAAATAGTGTCCCATCATTGGTGTCAGTTGGGGGAATAGTGCCCCATCATTGGTATCAGTGGGAGGAATAGTGCCCCATCATTGGTGTTAGCGTAAGGAATAGTGCCCCATCATCAGTGTCAATGGGAGAAATAGTGCACCATCATTGGTGTCAGTGGGAGGAATAGTGCCCCATCATTGGTGTCAGTGGGGGGAATAGTGCCCCATCATTGGCGTCAGTGAGAGGAATAGTGCCCCATCATTGGTGTCAGTGAGAGGAATAGTGCCCCATCATTGGTATCAGTGGGAGGAATCGTGTCCCATCACTGGTGTCAGTGGGAGGAATAGTGCCCCATCATTGGTATCAGTGGGAGGAATAGTGCCCCATCATTGGTGTCAGTGAGAGGAATAGTGCCCCATCATTGGTATCAGTGGGAGGAATAGTGCCCCATCATTGGTGTCAGTGATAGGAATATTGAACCCTACAGGCTGAGTGTAGGTCTCTTTTTGCTGTAGTTTTTATTTGATCCATTCTGTACAAATTATATACGGGTAACCACAATAAATTCAATACTGTGAATGGGCCCTTTCCTTCCCTGGCACTCCACTTGCCACCAGGGGTAAAGAGACACATCCAGTAGGGTTCCTCTAGTTGATCCTGGTAGCAGATTAGAGAGGGGGGTAATAATTCATTTTTTTATGGTGATAGAATAGATTGATACCTGATTTTTTCTGCTCCTTGCTTAAAGTGGTTGTCAAGTCATGACAGCCACTTTAAACTACAGGTAAGCCTACAATAAGGCTTACCTGTAGGTCCAGAAAATATCTCCTAATTTCAGATTTAGGAGATATCCCTTGTATCTGCATGTGCCGACGTCATCGCCCAGGGTGACGTTTCTTCTGTATTAATGCCGTAAATGACGGCTCCCGTGCGAAAGCTCCGCCAATCACATCGCTGGAGAACGATGTCGCCGGTCACAGCGGTGTGCCGAGACCGCTGCAACAGCTTCGTTCTGAGGTAAGAGTTTCATAATGAGCTAGTATACGCTGCATACTAGCTCATTATGCTTTTTGTTTTGCAGGTTTGCTTTACAACCACTTTAATAAATAGCTCTCTTATCTGAGTTAAGTTACCAGAAATATTTGCTCTCAATTATAGTGGTGGGCTGGTGGCGTTGCATAGAGAATTACTTTTCTCCTGATAATTCAAAAGAGATCTGTTTGCTAACCGCTCAGTACATTGGAATAATGGAAACTTTTTCTGATAACCCCTCACCTGTACATTGCATTGTGAAGAAAATATATTTTCTCTTTTATACTTCATGGTTGCTAGCTGTCTCTAGGTACACAGTGGGTTCCATTCACAAAGCAGTATGTTTCCCCAAAAAAGCAGTATAATAGCACTCAGCATTTTTCATGTTTTTTGGCATTCACCAAAAACCGGTACTAAAATACCGTATGAGTTATTTTATGAATTCTTGGAGTATTTTAGTAGTGAAAATATGCGGTAATTTACTGCCTTGCACTAGCCGGCGTATTTATTTACATTAAGAAATAGGCATTGTTAAGGAGCGGACAGCCACTGCGTCTTTAACAACCAATGAGTCATCAGCTGTCAGCAAGGTTCCCCGCTGACAGCTAAAAGTAAAAAAAATGATTGCTGGGAAAAAAACAGCATGGAGTCCCCCCCCAAATCCATACCAGGCCCATCGGGTCTGGTATGAATTTTGAAGGGAACCCCCACATCAACATTTTTTTTAAAACATGGCGTGGGGTCCCCCCCCCAAAATCCATACCAGACCCTTAACTGTGCATGCAACCCGGCAGGTCAGGAAAGGGAGGGGCGAGCAAGCGCCACCCCCATCCTTTACCATACTAGGCCACAAGCACTTAACATGGGGATGCTTTGTGGCATGGGGGCCTCTTCCCCTCAACCCTGGCCGGTGGTTGTCGAGGTCTGCGGGCAGGAGGCTTATCGGAATCTGGAAGCCCCCTTTAATAAGGGGACCCCCATGTGTAATGTAAAACAAGAAATTAGACAATTTTTGACAAGTCCTCTGACACTGACAGATCTTAACCACCTCCCACCCGGCCACTGTATATATACGGCCGGGTGGGAGCTTCCCCGTTCTGACAGGACGTGTACACACGTCCCGCAGAACGGGAGCTCGCAGCGCGGCCGCGCGGCGCGCTGCGGCTGGATCCTGTGATCATTATGATCACAGGAAATTAGCATTTTTGGGACTTTAAAATGAAGTGAACACTTGGCCAAGGCCCAGCGTTTACTTCCATCCCTAATTTTGTATATATAAAGGAAAGAATGCGTTAATACGGGACTTTAAATGAAGCGAGGTGGTGTTCAGCAACTACAATTACAACTACAATGATGGATTGTGATAAATTTCAGATTTTTAATATTAGACACATTCAAGAGAAAATGTATAAGATTAACATTTATTAAATCATATTCGTAGGTAGAAATGCTGGTTTAAAAGGGAAATACATACAAAAAGGAGAAAATGTACATAGTTAACCTTTCATATTCCATATTCATGAGTAAAATACTCTACTGATATAAAAATAGTACACATAATGTGACCACAATCCATCAATACGTACATTGATATCAAATATCCAAATGACAGCCAAATGGCTCAAATAAAGAAAAAAGAATTCTGGCCTGTAAAAACTGATCACCCCAGAAGATAACTTCATATTGAAGTTCAAGAAAAGCTTAAATAATATACGGCGATGTAGGCTCTACGCGTTTCGTGGCCAGTTGAGGGCCACTCATCAGGAGCAACCGTAAAGGAACTAGAAAATCAAAAAGAAAAAATATTAAAAAACAAAATTGTGTATCAAGGCATACAAAAAGGGGGGGGGGAGGTTTTTTAGTACCAACCCCAAAACCTACCAAAAAGACTTGCAGCGCTGGGGCTCAGGCAAAGGACTGCCGAGATAGGGGGGCCAACCCGGAGGTCAGCAGGTCGGGAGCCGAGGAGAGAAAGTGGAACGAAGGCGGCCCGCACCGACCGCGCCCAGGGCGGGAGCAGGAACACCCAGGTGGGGTGAAGTTGATGGTGGACAAAATGGGTGACTAGAAATAAAACACTGGTAAGAATGGTTGTAGGTGAACAAAGAATAAATAAATCAAGGAATTAAAAGGAAAACAACCAGGATGGTTAAGGTGGGAGATGGGTATAAAAAGAAATGAAAAGGGGGTGAAAAAAGGGGGATGACAGAAACTGTGCATAAGTGAGGTAGGTACCTATTGGTGGTATCGTGAGTGTGACAGCAGGGTGTGCATTGTAGTTGGTGTGCTCCATACCCTCCATGGGGCCGCCAAGCACGGACATCCAACGACCCATAACTCCCTAACGTCATGCTGCGGCGCATGTGAGGGAGGAAAACGCCACAACCCGGGCACTGTAGACCGGCAGCGGCGTACCTCAACCTCGTATGCGACTGCCGATAGAATGGGGCCCACCGCACGGCGCAGCCATAAACAACGCCGGGACACAGTGGGCGGCGTGACGCCGATGCGCAGTGATTGAGATCTCCGCCCCCCCAGGAAGGGGAGGGAGGGGAAGGGAGCCCACAGTGCGCATCGCGGCTCCCGGCCGCCGAGAACCGAGCAACCACCCCACCAGAGCATCCACAGCCTGCGCCCCCTAGCTGCAAGCACAAAATAAAAAGCAAAAAACATATACATTTTATTTTAAAATTATATATATGGGAAAAATTAATGACAAGGCTGCCAAGCAGTCACTTAGACAACAACTGGCCAATTCACAAGGAATATATGAAGAAAAAACTAATCCTCTGGGGAGAGGTACATGGTCAAACATATAAATACAACACCACAGAACGCTTCCATCCCTAAATTTTTAGAAAGAAATTAGCATTTTTGGGACTTTAAAATGAAGTGAACACTTGGCCAAGGCCCAGCGTTTACTTCCATCCCTAATTTTGTATATATAAAGGAAAGAATGCGTTAATACGGGACTTTAAATGAAGCGAGGTGGTGTTCAGCAACTACAATTACAACTACAATGATGGATTGTGATAAATTTCGGATTTTTAATATTAGACACATTCAAGAGAAAATGTATAAGATTAACATTTATTAAATCATATTCGTAGGTAGAAATGCTGGTTTAAAAGGGAAATACATACAAAAAGGAGAAAATGTACATAGTTAACCTTTCATATTCCATATTCATGAGTAAAATACTCTACTGATATAAAAATAGTACACATAATGTGACCACAATCCATCAATACGTACATTGATATCAATATTGAAGTTCAAGAAAAGCTTAAATAATATACGGCGATGTAGACCTGCTGACCTCCGGGTTGGCCCCCCTATCTCGGCAGTCCTTTGCCTGAGCCCCAGCGCTGCAAGTCTTTTTGGTAGGTTTTGGGGTTGGTACTAAAAAACCTCCCCCCCTTTTTTGTATGCCTTGATATACAATTTTGTTTTTTAATATTTTTTCTTTTTGATTTTCTAGTTCCTTTACGGTTGCTCCTGATGAGTGGCCCTCAACTGGCCACGAAACGCGTAGAGCCTACATCGCCGTATATTATTTAAGCTTTTCTTGAACTTCAATATGAAGTTATCTTCTGGGGTGATCAGTTTTTACAGGCCAGAATTCTTTTTTCTTTATTTGAGCCATTTGGCTGTCATTTGGATATTTGATATCAATGTACGTATTGATGGATTGTGGTCACATTATGTGTACTATTTTTATATCAGTAGAGTATTTTACTCATGAATATGGAATATGAAAGGTTAACTATGTACATTTTCTCCTTTTTGTATGTATTTCCCTTTTAAACCAGCATTTCTACCTACAAATATGATTTAATAAATGTTAATCTTATACATTTTCTCTTGAATGTGTCTAATATTAAAAATCCAAAATTTATCACAATCCATCATTGTAGTTGTAATTGTAGTTGCTGAACACCACCTCGCTTCATTTAAAGTCCCGTATTAACGCATTCTTTCCATTATGATCACAGGATCCAGCTGAGCAGAGATCGGAATACGGGCGCAGTGACTGGCCCTCCCGATCATGTGACGGCTGTGTCCAATCACAGCCGTCACATTGTAAACAGAGATGAGCACAGTGCACCAAGCACACTGATACCCCTGTCCCCATACACATAAGTGTCCCCATAAAACAGCCCACAAAACATCTGTCACAGTCCCCAAAACATCTGTATGTCCCCAAAACATCTGTCACCATACACAAAACATTTGTATGTCCCCAAAACATCTGTCACCATACACAAAACATCTGTATGTCCCCGTCACATCTGTCACCATACACAAAACATCTGTATGTCCCCGTCACATCTGTCTGTCCGCCAACACCAAATAAACCCCGATTTGGGTTATTTTTACCAAAGAAATATAGCAGTATCATTTTTGGTCAAAATTTATGAAGAGAAATTACTTATTTGCTAAATTTTATAACAGAAACGAAGAAAAATGCATTGTTTTTGAAAATTTTCAGTCCTTTTTTAATTTATAGCGCAAAAAATAAAAAACCCAGGGGTGATTAAATACCACCAAAAGAAAGCTCTATTTGTGTGAAAAAAATGATAAAAATTTCATATGGGTACAGTGTCGCATGACCGTGCAAATGTCATTCAAACTGCAACAGCGCTGAAAGCTGAAAATTGGTCCGGGAAGGAAGGGGGTTTAAGTGCCCTGTATTGAAGTGGTTTAATTAGTAAGAAACAGGGTCATCCGTTGATGTCACTGGGTAACCCCGCCCCTTGTGATGTCATCAGCCAGGAGCCCAAAGCACCACCCAATGTTAAAGGGAATGTGGCCGGGTATGGTTCAGGAGGGGTTACTAGTGCAATTGCTTGATGGTATAATTTAAAATTTGGTAAAGCCAATCCCCCTAGCTTTTTAGAGCAGTATAAGATGTCCCTTCCATTCCTTTCTTTCAGGTTTAATAGGGTTAGTTCACCTTTACTAAAAAACTGCCTATTCAGATAACGAGAGTCTATAGATAAAAAAACTGTGCTGCTTTGACTAAATTTGAATAATGCCTTGTTATAGGTGTAGACCGCTTACGTAGTGCCTGAAGCCAATACTCCCAGGACATTGCTAAGTGAGGCCTAGTCATCGCTGCTCACCTCCACCATCACAGGAGGGAGCTCTTAAAGGCTAAGCTCAGAGCTACTGATTCGGGGGAGAGAGAGCCATGTGAGGGGGTTTGAGCTCATTCCTGTGATGGTGGAGGTGAGCAGTGATGACTAGGCCTAACTTAGCTAAGTCCTGGGAGTATTTCAGTCAGGCTGCAGATGGTAGGTAAATGGGCTACACCTATAGCTGTTAGCTGAGTATTGAAATCAAGTACTGGAAGCTTCTTGTTTGCAGCAATTGCTTTGATTTTATGGAAGAGTGAAAAGCATGTCTTTACAGCATGAGAACAGGAAGAGAACAACAAACAAGTGCACTGAACATAGACAGACAATACATCCTGTTATATCATAGAATACATTATAACACTGCAGTGCCATAAGTGAATACATTTGCTGTGTAGGTCATTAGACACTATATTGGCTTGTTGGTCTGTGGTGGTGAGCTTGTATAGGTGATCATCCAGTTTTCCTTTTGCGAGGCATTGCTTATTATTGTAAATTGTGCATTCATCACCCTGAAATTTAACTGTGAGACCGTTGTTTGTGAGACTTTTCACCGATAGAAGGCTGCCTTCTTATTCTGGAACATACAGCACTTTCTTTACAAGGATACTGTGCTTGCCTTGTGGTGTAATGCAGTTCAGGAAGCCCTGGCCTTTAACTTCAGCAGTGATGCTTTTCCCGTTTGCTAGGAAAACTTTGTCTTTTGCACTGTAATCAAAATACAAACCCAAATAAAAAAAAAGCTTGAGTGCTGGAGTGTTTTTTATATATAAAAGATTGACAATATTGATTGAGTTTAATTTTTGAGGCATAATAAGTAAAATAATACATGCAGAAATAGTTTTAGTTGCTACAAATTTTAGGGCCCAAAATGATCAGACTTGGATTGAGGGAACTGGTTCAAGGAATTTCTGCTTTATGTAATGAATAATCAGAGGCGTAATTATAGGGGTCACAGAGGTCGCAATTGCAACCTGGCCCAATGCTTCTGGGTGCCCGTGCAGCCCCACTGTCACAATTGTCCACACCTGGATGAGAGGGGCAGCAGGGGCAGTGGCATAGATTAGAGTGTAAGCTCTAACAAGCAGGACCCTCTGATTCCTACTGTATTAAAGTGTATTGTATTTGTACTGTCTACCCTCAAGTTGTAAAGCATGGCGTAAACTGTTGGCGTTACTTAAATTCTATATAATAATAAAGCAGAACTGATGCCCTGCATTTTGCTCTTGCAGGCGCTAAATGCCTGCAGGAGTGAGAGGAGGAGAAGCAGGCATTCAGGGGCTGCAGGAGTAAAATGCAGGGCATCAGTTCCACTATATGCCACCACCATTCCTATCCAGCCTGGTGATAGGTGTTCAAGGCAGTCATCAGTTGCCAGGACCACCAGCTCCGACCTAAGCTCCAACCCCCAACTCTGGCTACCGCTTCTTGCCTCTAGGCTTCTTCTGCATACTATGTGTCCTACTGTAACAATGCCCCCTCCTATCACTCTGCCCCCTCACCTGTCACACTGCCCCCCCATCTGTCAAACTGCCCCCCACCTGACACTGCCCCCTTACCTGTCCCGTAACAATGTCATCCTGTGTATCATACGTCTTCTTCGGATCTCCGTTCTTCGCCATCGGTCTCAACCCCCAACCTCGAATCCAGCCTCGACCACCAGGACCGTTGACTACTGACGGAACTTGTGGATAGTGGTCCGACCTATCCTTACCACCACCGTATATCACCTTGACTACGGGACGTAAAATGAGGACGTCGGGGACTTACGGACGAAGAGGAGGAGAGTGAGGACGTCCGTAAATCGCGGACGTTCTCGTTTTACGTCCCGTAGTCAAGACGAAATAATAATATATCTTAAA
>BLSH010218549.1:478150-493456 GCA_018402905.1 Glandirana rugosa
AGCAGCGGTATTTGAAATCTCAAATTCCCCCAACAATCTGATCGTAGAGCACGATCGTAGCGATCGTTGTTCTATGCAGAGCTTGATCTGCAACTCAAAGCAGCGGTATGTGAAATCTCTAATTTCTGCTATCTGTCCTCAGAGCAACAGCACAGACAGCAGTAGTAAAGTAATCTATCTCAGGATGCAGGATCAGGTCTTAAAATGGCTAAAATCTGTCCCTCACGCCGTCAGCTACCTTTCCCTACACTAACCCAAGGAGCATGTGACTGCAGCACTGTGACTCCAGCTTATAAAGAGGCTGGGTCACATGATGCACCGGCCAATCACAGCCATGCCATTAGTAGGCATGGCTGTGATGGCTTCTAAGGGCAAACCAGTGAAACGCTTGTTGATTGGCTGCCCTGCAGCTTCTCAACACGTGGAGTAAAATAGCAGAACCCCGGACCGAACCCGAACGATTTTTGAAATGTCCGGGTCCGGGTCCGTGCCACGGACACCCGAAAGTTCGGTACGGACCCGAACGTTACAGTCCGGGTTCGCTCAACACTACTTGTGACCACCAAATGTAAAAAAGTGGCCCGGTTGGTAAGTGGTTAAATCATAATTTATTGCAAGGAAAAAATACTGCAAGTAAGCATTGAAATACTTGATTTATCTGTACTTTTACTAGCAATTTTTTTAAGCTGGTGACAGGTTCTCTTGGGCACCATGTGCTTTGTGCAGTTGCATGATCCTGTAGGCATTACCTACACCTAGTCTTGGTTACAATTCTTTTTGGCTAGGGCGGTATGTATAATGCTAATAAGTCACTTCAATATTCATGGTAGCAGCTGCCGTCTGCCAGTATTCTCAATGAGCATACTGAAGTCTTTAGATAATTTGGGGAATGGGTTATAGCCCCTGTCAGCTTTGCATTGCTTTCTGTGTCCTTGTTTGGCAGATCACCTATGGCAGTGGTTCTCAACCCTGTCCTCAAGTACCCCCAACAGGCTATGTTTTGGGAATTTTTCTTATATAAAATATCTGTCCAAAATACCAAGCCATTGTTTCTGATTTAAAACACCTGTGCAAGATAAAGGAAAACCTGGAAACGTGGCCTGTTGGGGGTACTTGAGGACAGGTTTGAGAACCACTGGCTTATTGGACACTGACGACAATAGGAACCCAAACAGTTTTACCATTTCACACTCTACTGCAGTGGTCTTCAAACTGCTGCCCTTTGCTTGCTTTTATCTGGCCCTTGGGGGACTATTTCCTTCACTGACACCAACAAAGGGGCATAATTCTTCCCAATGACACCAACAATGAGGAACAGTTCCTCTCAATGATACCAACAATGGGGTGCAATGTCACAAATTATGGGGCACAATTCCTCCCAATGGTACAAACAATGGGGCACAATTCCTACCAGTAATGCCAACGATGGGGCACAGTTCCTTCCAATGATACTACCAATGGGGTGCAATGACACGAATGATGGGGCAAAATTCCTCCCAATGACACCTGTGATGGGGCACTATTCCACCCAATGATACCAACAATGGGGCACAATTAATCTCAATAACACAAACAATGGGACACAATTCCTCCCAATGGTACCAACAATGGGGCACAATTCCTACCAATGACACTAACAATCGGGCACAATTCCTACAAATGACACTAACAATCAGACACAATTCCTACCAATGACATTAACAATGGGGCCCAATGATACCAATGATGGGGCACAATTCCACTTAATGACACAAACATTGGGGCATAGTTCCTCTCACTGACACCAAAGATGGGGTGTTGTTTACTCCAGCTGATGCTGGGACATTTTCTACTCCTGATGGCCACAATCTGGCCCTTTGTTTACAAAGTTTGGAGACCCCTGATCTACTGTATAACTGAAAAATAAAGGATTCGCTGGAGTTGTACTAACCATTTGAGTATTTTGTTCCACACGTGACATCAATGCATCAATTAGGTGACATGGCCCTACTCTGCTTTCTGTGACTTGACTAGAAGTGCATAGGCCAGTTGTGGTTTCATGAGCATGAAAAATATAGAACGTTTTGGGACTGCAGACATGATACAAGCAATGGTTAGAGAATGTAAACATGTTACAGAAGCTGATCAGAGACTGCTGACATGATACAAAAGATGGTAATAGACTGTGGACATGATACAAGAGATGGTCAGAGACTGCAGGCATGATACAAGAGATGGTAAGAGACTGTGGACATGGTACAGAGGATGGTCAGAGACTGCAGGCATGGTACAGGAGATGGCAAGAGACTGCAGGAATGATACAAGAGATTGTCAGAGACTGCAGACATGATACAGGAGATGATCAGAGACTGCAAACTTGATACTAGTGATAGTAAGAGACTGCAGGCATGATACAAGAGATGGTCAGAGACTGCAGACATAGTACAGAGGATGGCCAGAGATGGCAGACAAGGTACAATAGATGGTCAGTGACTGCAGACAGTCAGAGACTGCAGACATGATACAAGAGATAGTAAGAGACTGCAGGCATGATACAAGAGATGGTCAGAGACTGCAGGCATGATACAAGAGATGGTCAGAGACTGCAGGCATGATACAAGAGATGGTCAGAGACTGCAGGCATGATACAAGAGATGGTCATAAACTGCAGGCATGATACAAGAGATGGTCAGAGACAGCAGGCATGATACAAGAGATGGTCATAAACTGCAGGCATTATACAAGAGATGGTCAGAGCCTGCAGGCATGATACAAGAGAGGGCCAGAGACTGCAGACATGTTACAAGAGATGGTTATAAATTGCAGGCATGATACAAGAGATTGTCAGAGACTGCAGGCATGATACAAGAGATAGTAAGAGACTGCAGGCATGATACAAGAGATGGTCAGAGACTACAGACATGATACAGGAGATGGTCACAGACTACAGACATGATACAGGAGATGGTCAGAGACTGCAGACATGATACAAGAGATAGTGAGAGACTGCAGGCATGATACAAGAGATGGTCAGAGACTGCAGGCATGGTACAAGAGATGGTCAGAGACGGCAGACAAGGTACAAGAGTTGGTCAGAGACTGCAGACATGATACAGGATGTAGTCAGAGACTGCAGAAATGATACAAGAGATAGTAAGAGACTGCAGACATGATACAAGAGATTGTCAGAGACTGCAGGCATGATACAAGAGATGGTCATAAACTGCAGGCATGATACAAGAGATGGTCAGAGACTGCAGATATGATACAAGAGATGGTCAGAGATTGCAGACATTGTACAATAGATGATTTGGGACTGTGGACATGACACAAGAGATGGTCAGAGATTACAGGCATGATACAAGAGATGGTCAGAGATTGCAGGCTTGCTGCAGGAGACTCTCCTAGACTGTGAAGATGATAAAGGAGTTGTTGGAGACTGGGTAATTTGGTTCAAGAGACAGTCTAAGGTAACTGATAGCGGTATGTGAACCATGTCTTTGTATTGTTGGTGTGTGTTGGATTATGGGCTCAGTGGAGGAGCAGATAATACAGGTTTTGTATTGTACTGTGTGGGAGTACTGAGGCAGGGTGCTGTGATATGTTTAAAAAGCACCCTACTGACCTCTCCCACCAGCCACGATCTGCCTGAATTGCATAGCAATGCACATAGACCCAGTGACAATATTACTAAAATACAAATTCAGATGCACCTGCCCCTGAGGAAGTGGTCTTATCCATGAAACATGTTGGGTATATCTGGATGCATCTTATGTTATGTCTTATGTTTTAGATAGACGATTTGATTTTAGTTGAGTTGGATCATGTATTATAATATCACTCTGTGTATAAGTCACATAGAACATGGAGTATGATATTTTATGTCGCATTATGCAGTGTACTCTTATGTTATGATTCAATATGAGATTGTTTTTCACTAGATAATAAATACATTTTTTTTTTTAATATTGACTCATTTTTGGCCCACATTGAACATGCCTCACTCAAAGTCCCAATGTGCTGTAGTTTCATATTTTATTAGAGACGTAGGGTTCCCTGCGTTTCATTTAAAGTCCCACAATTTTCCCCTCCCCCGTCTTTCTTACACTAAAATAAGGTATTTAATGAAAATGGAGAGTTTTACAGTAAAACCTTGGATTACAAGCATAATTCATTCCGGAAACATGGTTATAATCTAAAGCACTTGTATATCAAAGGGAATTTCCCCATAAGAAATAATGGAAACTCAGATGATTCGTTCCACAACCATTTATTCATAAGTCTTTCAGTTTATAGTCTATATAAAAAGATTTTAGCAATGTGATAAGTTGTGTAACCATAAAATTTCCATCCACTAATGACCGCCTCCACAAGAGGTTTAGTAGCAAATCCAGCAGGAGCTACGGAGTATAAGGCCTCATACACACGGGCGTTTTGGACGCCGGCGTTAGTAGGCGTTTTTTGCAGCTCTCCATGTTATTCAATGGCCCTCTAAAAACGCTGACGTTTGTGAGCAGTAGAGGGCGTCGGCGTTAGTGAGCTGCAGCTAGAACGCGGGACCAGTGCATTCTGAAGCTGCAGCGTCATGACGTTTTTGACGTTGAGGCAGCAAAACGCTCAATAACGTTGCTTAACGTATACACAGCGTTAAGCCTCATCAGGCGTTCTATTCAAAATCAATGGTTCCCTATGGGAGCCCATTGATTTGAATAGAAGCCGCACCAGAAGTTGGATCACGGTGATCCGACTTGCGGCACGACTTGTGTGCTAGGTGTCTTAAAGGGGAACCCCGCAAAAAATTTGCGTGGGGTTCCCCCCCCAGAGCATACCAGGCTCTTCGATCTGGCAGGGATTTTAAGAGGAGCCCCCACGTCGAAAAAAAAAAGGCGTAGGGTCCCCCCCAAAATCCATACCAGACCCTGACAACCAACGGCCAGGGTTGTCGGGAAGAGGCTCTTGTCCCCATCAACATGGGGACAAGGTGCTTTGGGGTGGGGGGCGCAGTGCCCCCTCTGCCCCAAAGCACCCATACTCCCCATGTTGAGGGCATGCGGCCTGGTACGGTCCCCACCCCCTTTCCTGGCCTGCCAGGCTGCGTGCTCAGATAAGGGTCTGGTATGGATTCTGGGGGGGACCCTACGCCGTTTTTTTTTCGGCGTGGGGGCTCCTCTTAAAATCCCTACCAGATCGAAGAGCCTGGTATGCTCTGGGGGGGGGGGAACCCCAGGCAAATTTTTTGCGGGGGTTCCCCTTTAAGACACCTAGCACACAAGTCGCGCCACAAGTCGGATCACCGTGATCCGACTTCTGGTGCGGCTTCTATTCAAATCAATGGGCTCCCATAGGGAACCATTGATTTTGAATAGAGGCAGAAAACGCCGCAAAAAGCTGGCATGAAAAAACGTCCATTGACGTCAATGCAAAACGCCAAGCAAAACATCAGTTTTTTTCCCTGACGTCAGGCCCGGCGTTTTGCTTATTTTTCTGCAAACGCCCGTGTGTATGAGGCCTCAAAGAGGAGAGGCGCCTCTAAGTGTAGCAATATGGTTACATTTAATGAAGGTTCAACATTTAGCAACTCACATGGTTGATGGTTAAAAGAGGCACATCTAAGTATGCAGGCATCCGGGGTAAAGCTGTCCACATAGACCGTCCTCCACACCGCCTACTTTCACCGCTGTCAGTCTGCAATCGTGACCGGGAAGACGACCCTGCAGTAGAGCGATCTGAAAGCGAGGCTTGAATCGCTTGTGGATCGCAGTGTGGAAGGGATGACGTTGAGGGCGATGCGGAGGACGGTCTATGTGGACAGCTTTACCCCAGATGCCTGCATGCTTAGATGTTGTACCTTCATTAAATTTAACCATATTGCTACACTTAGAGGCGCCTCTCTTCTCTTTTATACTCAGTTGTGATGTGACGCTACTTGTATATCAAGACATTGCTTATTTATCAAGTCAAAATTTATTTAAAAATTTGGTGTGTTTTGTAAAACGCTCTCAAACCAAGTTATTCTCAAACCAAGGTTTTTCTGTATTTTATCATTTCATTAGCATGTTGATGAGGGGGACATAGGGCAAGGCAAAATATAAACAGGTTAAACTTCAGCTTTAATCCGGACAGATTTCGGACAAGCAATCGGTAATCCTTACATGTCGGGGATCTCTTGCAGGATACAGATTCAGCGGCTTCTCTTACAAAGCGTGTCATTGTTGTATTTGCCCAGGGCATACTATTTTGTTGTAATGCGGAGTCTCTGTGTTTACCCGGGGTGGGACCGGTAATCTGAATCTGTTGACTTTGAGAATAAAGAGTTCACCTGGAAACTGTCAAACACCAACACAGATGACTGCTGTGCTAGTAAAGGTATTAACGGGCTACATACTTGTGTTTGATCTGTGTACACCCACAGGTCACTAAAGCACGGCCCACCCGTTATATCCATTACTGCATCATCATTGGCTCGCTTTACCCAACTACTCTTTTCTTGTTCACTTCCTAAAGACTTCATCACGTTTTTTATAATCACTTCTTGCAATATTTTTTGTGTCGCAGTTAGTATACAAACATTATCACACTGTTTATTGCTCCTTAACCACTTCCATACTGGACACTTTCACCCCCTTCCTGCCCAGGCCAGTTTTCACCTTTCAGCACTGTTTCACTTTGAATGACAATTGCGCGGTCATGCAACACTGTACCCATATGACATTTATTTATAATTTGAGACAGATAGAGATTTCTTTTGGTGGTAGTTAATCACCACTGGGTTTTTATTTTTTTCTAAATAAACGAAAAGAGCCCGAAAATTTTGGAAAAACTTTTTTCTTAGTTTCTGTTATAATATTTTGTAAGAAAATAATATTTCTTCTTCACTGATGTGCGCTGATGAGGCTGCATTAAAGGGCACTGATAGGCTGCACTGGTAGGAACTGATAAGGTGGCACTGATGGGCATTGATGAGGTGGCACTGATGAAGCAGCACTGATGGGAAGTAATGAGGTGGCACTGATCAGGCAGCACTGATATGTAGCAGGGATAGGCAGCACTTATGGGCAATGATAGGCGGCACTGAACGTAGCACTGATGGGCACTGACAGGTAGCATAGACGGGCACTGATAGGCGGCCAGGGGTCAGAGGGGCCCTTCATAATTTCTTGCACCAGGGCCCTAAAGGTTCTAGTTACACCTCTGTCTGTAGGGCTTTTACTACTATGGAAGATATTTCCCCCGACTTCCTGTTCTGCTTGTAGGCAGGTTGAAATGTATATGTGTAACAGCCTGCCCAGGCTGGGAAAATACTTACTGACCGCGTTGCGTACATTTACTGCAGCAGTGTGGCTTGTTATTGCAAATCGCTGTCTATAAACGGTGATTCACGCATGCGCAATTTGCGGGCAAGCATGCCCACGGGTCAGTCGGACTCAATGTCCCCTGGCAACCTGTGATCACCTGTGAGAGGGGAAGAACGGGGAACCGCAGTTGTAAACATGGCGGTTTCCCATTCTGACAGACGGCATGACAGAGATCTACTGATCCCTGTATTCTGGATCAGTTAGATCTCTTATGTCCCTGCCAGCCCAGCCCCCACACAGTTAGAACACGCCTAGGGAACACAGCTAACCCCTTCACTGCCCCCTGCAGGTTAACCCCTTCCCTGCCAGTGACATTTATACAGTAATCAGTGGCTATTTTTAGATCTGATCGCTGTATAAATGCCAGTGGTCCCAAAAAAGTGTCAAAAATGTCCGACATGTCCGCCGCAGTGGAAAGAAAGATCCAGATAGCCGCACTCCAATTGATGCTTTTATTAGTAAAGAAGGTCCATACAGTGCAGAAAATAAGGATAAATGTTGACGCATTTGACGCCCTTCTCATGAGCACTTACTTATAGCTAAAAACACAACAGCATAATGTGGATTTATTTACAGAATGTTATACAAGGTGTAACCAATCAAAGAGTAAATGATCGTCTAACTCGATTAAAAACCAGGTGGCAAAGAGTCCTCAGAAGGGCGGGTTCCAGCCGAGGGTTTGTCCAATCTAATCGAATGAGACGTAATCCCCATAAGTCAGAACAGGTAAAATCTGTAGATAGATTTAACGTTTGTTCCCTCTTGTAGGAATCAGCCCAGCGGAGTGACAAGCCATCTGAAATATAAGCATATAACAATAAAAATATTAAAAATAGAAAAGGGATGAACAAAATGCACACACACATGCCAACAAAAAAATCTAATTGGCCACGATCAAAAATGGGTTATTAGGTTACTTTAATACAGTGGTTCTCAACTCCTATTCTCGGGACCCACTAACAGGCCAGGTTTGCAGGATAACTGAAATATATCACAGGTGATATCATTTGCTGCTCAGTGATTGCAGTATTCTAGTCTGCATCTACCCAAGGTAATACTTAAAATCTGGCCTGTTGGTGGGTCCTGAGGACTGGAGTTGAGAACCACTGCTTTAATAGAACTATTTTATGCTCCAGTGATAATTAAGCCACAGCAAGCAGCGTATTGGATACCGCCGGTATTCCGGCCACACATGGTCCGATATAAAATGGAACAATAAATATGAAAAACATTGGAAGTGGCTAGAGACAACTGGACCTAATTTTGAGCATTGAAAAATGTGTGCTGTGTGTGTGTGCAAAAAAGACACAGAAATAGAACATATTTTTACTATTAAAAAACCAAACATGCGTTGTTGCTAGCCTAAAAATGTTCCAAAAGAGTTTAGGGTGCAGAACTGAGTGAACGTAAGTATGGAAAAATAAGGAATAAGAAAAAATATATATGTATAATCCTAGTCCATAAGCCAGTATGAAAAACATTCAATGATCAATATCGTACATCATAATTGTTCGGCTGCACGGACATGAACCTAAACAAATGCCAATATCCGAAGGATCATACACACGGCGATACAAATATTGATCGGTGTGCGCTAGATATGGCAACAAACTATTGGAACAAAACCCTATTTATTGTCATCAGGGGACATCTTACCAAAGTATGTGAGAATGCAAAATGTATTTAAAGCTAAAAAAGGGGGGAACTAACTGAAGAGAACCATTTATATAGAAAAGATTCATCTATGTAGGAAAAAGTTACTTTCCTACACAGAAGGTATAAAACACTAGACTAGGTTCACATGAATGAATAAGTGGATAAGCAAAATGGAAATGAATATAAACAAAAATAAAATAAAAGTAAAAGTAAATGTCCGCCACAATATTGCAGTCCTGCTAAAAATCGCAGATCGCCGCCATTACTAGTTAAAAAAAAAAATAGTTAAAAATGCCATAAATTAATTCTCATGGTTTGTAAAAGCGGCAACTTTTGCGCAAACCAATCAATAAACGCTGATAGCGATTTTTTTTTTTAACACAAATATGAGGAAGAATATAAATCGGCCAAAACTGATGATATTTTTTTTTGGACATGTATTATAGCAAAAAGTAGAAAAAAGTAAAAAATATTGTTTTTTTCAATATTGTTGCTCTTTTTTTGTTTATAGCAGTGATCAGAAGTGACGCAGAGGTGATCAAATACCACCAAAAGAAAGCTCTATTTGTGGGAAAAAAAGGACGTCAATTACGTTTGGGTACAACGTCGCACGACCGCGCAATTGTCAGTTAAAGTGCCACAGTGCCTAATCACAAAAAGTGCTCTGGTCCTAAAGTGGGAAATCTTTCTGGGGCTGAAGCGGTTAACCAAACAAAACTCGCACTATGTATCCAAATAATTTAACCTAAAAATGTGAAAGAAAATCAGCTGCTGTCCACCAGGTGTAGACCACCTCAAATTGATCACAAAAATATTACTAAACAGCGCTAGCAAGATGATATGATACAATAATGTGAATCAATTGATACAAAAGTGCTCAAGTGCTTAAAATAAGTAAAAAGCCTCTGTAAAGTGCTCAAGTGCTCCAATCAATAACTTGAAAGTGCTGGGGTGCTTCAGGTAAACATGCTGTACCGGGTGTCCCACTCCCCTCCCCTTGAAGTTCCCGGGTGTCACGGACAGCATCCAAGCCATTGACAAGGCCTATATGGACTCTCACCACACGGAGTTATGCCTGGGCCACTATGCTATAATAGTTAGTGTAGCACCCTGGTCCTAAACAGGGCTGCTAGCAAATTTAGTTGTGCTACGTGGCAACTAGCCTAGCTAATTGGTAGTTTGGATCCACTGATTTCTGTCCTAAGCTTGGGTCTGGTGTGTAGTCTCTCCCTTCTGTTAATGGGTGGCACTGCTGCCTTTGACATTAGGATGATGGCTCACAGTGAATTTGGGTTATGAGTAGATATGTTGTCCCACCCAATCACGAGGAGTTTCTTTCGGGTGATCAGTGTTCTTTTTCACCCAGGCATCCTGGGTGGATGTGTGTCGAATTGCTGTGGGTTGCTAGGCCAGAAGCCTGAGGCCTATCCTGGGAGCTCCTGGCTGCTAGGTCTGACTGAGGCTTATCCAGGAATCTGAGCAGCAGCATTACGTTAGGCTTCAAGTTGGAGGCCTAGCTAAGTTGAGGAGGCTCTGTCTGAGGGAGAACCGGATCGGTGCCAGTGGTAAAGGAGAAGCAGTAGCCACAAAGCGACGACCACTCCTGTTACCAGAGGCAGGTGTAGAAAGGATGGAGTTTTGAAGAAGTACCAGAGTAGACTCTACACTAGCCAGGGACGGTGGAGGAGTGGGAAAGCTTCAGTAGACTCATCCAGGAACCCAGCAGGTGGCGTGGGTGCACCTTGAACATAAGTACAGCGGGTAGCTGTGAGTCAAATCAGGGACCCAGCGGGTAGCGTGGGTGAATCTTGAGGGATACAGCAGTTAGCTGTGAGAAGAGCTCAGGGGATCCAGCGGGTGGCTGGGAGTCCCAGAAGTCTAGTGAAAGAAGGGAAGCTCAGTGTGAAGATTTACAATGGGATACTGCGAGTTATGTGTACAGATCTACAGTGAGATATTGAGAGTAAAGCGTTGCTGTAGGAGACAGCAGTTGCTACAGAGATACAGATTACTGCATTCAGCTTTAAGGCCCTTTTTCTGTATTACTGTCTGCCTATTTCCATTTTGTCTGTGGAGTCTGCCAATTAACCATTGCATTTGCCTAAGGGTGTCCTGGCCCCAACCCTCTCTGTCCTGCTCCTGTTAAGAGAATTAAAACTCTCTTCATTTTAACCAAAAAGTGGCTGGCGCCATCATTCCATCTTGCACTACACCCACTATGCCTAGTAACCTGCACCCTGAGGAGGAATGTCAGCTCTCCCTGACTCTGGAGGTCACCGCCAGGCCTCTGGAGGTCAGGGAGATCTCTACATTAGGTTCAGAGATAGAATGTTATTCATCTTTATTTGCCATGCTGTATTTTAACAGTAAAAGTAATATTAACTGGTCTAAGCCTGGTATGAAGTTATTCAAGGGGTGCATTTTGGTTCTGACGTATTCCAAAGAACCTGGGTCTGTAAAACACTATGGGGTATTAAGTACAGGAGGGTAACTTGGTAAGACATGGAAGAGGAGTGTGGTTTCTATGGGTAACTTAGTAAAAAAACAAGCTACAAGTAACCAGTCTTGTTGCATGGTATCTGGAAGAATGGTCAAACATTCCCATAAACACAGTCCTGAACCTTGTGGACAGCCTTCCCAGAAGAGTTGAAGCTGTTATAGCTGCAACGGGTGGGCCAACTCAATATTGAATCCTACGGATTAAGACTGGGATGCCATTAAAGTTCATGTGTGTGTAAAGGCAGGCGTCCCAATACTTTTGTTAATATTTGTTGTTAGAGTATTACTATAATGCGCTGGAAGCTTCTTGTTTGCAGGAATAGCTTTGCTTTTATGGAGAATGACAGAACATGTCATTTCATTATGGGAAACAGGAAACAGAAACTAACCACAAACAAGTGCACCGAACTTAGATAGACGGTATATCCTGTCATATCGTAGAATACACATTATAACACTATAATACTACAGCGCCACCTGCTGCATAGATAAGTATAATGCATACAGTATATAGTTCACATACATGCTGTTGTCCTTCCAACAATATAGTGTATGTACTGCACTTGCTTAACACCATAGATGCACGGGGGTCAGTAAAATTAGCATACGTGCCCTCTTTTTGGGTATCACACAAACACTGGCAAAATAGGCCACACAGTAGTGTTCCAGTATTTCTATTTAGAAAATTAAATACTTTGTTTTTTACAGGACGGTGTTTAAACCAGTGAAGACAAAATGCCCACCCAGATGCAGTATTATAACTCCTCGCCATCCGTCACTGGCATCCTGCAGCCTCACAATGCATCCGATTCTTTAGCAGTAGCTCGGCCAAGAGATGTCTTTCCCGCTGCAACTGTACCACGAATCCGACCGGCTACAGGTAAGGTGACACAACCAAAGCAGCAGGGCCGGGCTGAGGGGTAGGCAAAAGAGGCAGTTGCTATGGCCACTTATGAAGGAGGGTAAAGGGGTGAAAAGGGAAGGACCTGCAACCTATACTGCTGAAGTCTTTCACGTCTCCTGGGTAAGGGGTTCACTTTGGCAGTGATATAGTTAATCTGGCTATATATATAAAAACAAAACACACACACATAAAAAACTTCCACATGCACTATCCCTTACCCACAGTTGATCCAGAGGGAGGCTAAAAACCCCACAGTTGATCCAATTTGCGTCAGCGTGGGAAAAAAATTCCTTCCTGAACCCCCGAGAGGCAATCGAATATTCCCTGGATTAACTTTACCTGTAAATGTTAGTACCCAGTTATATGATGTGCATTAAGGAAAGAATCCAGGCCTTTTTTAAAGCAAACTACCGTGCTGGCCAGAACCACCTCTGGAGGGAGTCTATTCCACATTTTCACAGCTCTAACTGTGAAGAAACCTTTCCGTATTTGTAGATGAAATCTTTTTTCCTCCAGACGTAAAGAGTGCCCCCTTGTCCTTCGTGATGACTTTAAAGTAAATAACTCAACACCAAGTTCACCAAGTATATTAATACTTGGTGATCATATCCCCCCTTAATCTTCTCTTCACCTAGGGTGCTAGAGGAGGTGGTCTCAGCACTGCAAAACTGGATGTATGCTGCTGATAGGGTTAAATTGCCAAGGTGTTGGCAGTAAGAGGGGCAATTAATTCCAAACATGGACACACAGGGCACAAATAGGTATGAAAGTTCGAAGGAGCTCTCTTGGGGAGAAAAGGGCTGTGACCTTCCAGCTGTTGCAGAACTGCAAGTCCCATCAAGCCTCTGCCTTTGGGAGTCAGGCCTGTAACTGTCAGCCTTGCAATGCCTCATAGGACTTGTAGTTCCACAACAGCTGGAGTGCCACAGGCTGAGCACCCATGGGCTAGATGATACTGGATGTCCTCCAGCCATAAAATGAGGCAGGCTAATGCACAATCTGAGAATCACATGGTGTGCAGCGAAATCAGAGTAAGCAATTACAGAAGAGGAGCCGGTACAACTGTGCAAGACTCAAGGGAAAGGCTGGAGTCCAGCTTTAAATCCATTTATGTGTGCGGCTGAAATTTTTACAAAACTAACGAATCCAGCACGTCTGCCAATACATTTTATTTTTTTCCCCACAAATAGAGCTTTCTTTTGGTGGTATTTGATCCAAAAACAAAATATAAAAAAACAAATGTATTCATCGGTTTTGGCCGATATGTGTTCTACATATTTGTGGTAAAAAAAATCGCAATAAGCGTATGTTGAGTGGTTTGCCCAAAAGTTGCCGCGTTCCTGCCTGAATCGCATGTGGTTTTCCACACCGCTCCTGTGTGAACCCAGGCTTGTAATGGTGACTTCAGTCTGGGTTCATACAGGAGCGGTGCAGGAAACTGCATGTGATTTGGACAGGAATCGCGTTGCATTCCTGATCAAATTGCATGCGATTGTTTGCAGTGGGATTTGAGCGCATTCATTTTGTATGGCCTCAAATCGCACCGCAAAGTTATTGGTACTCGTCGGTATCAGCAAGTACTTGACTGAAAGTATCGGTACTCGTACTCGCCGGTAAACAAAACTGTACAGTGCATCCCTACTAAAAATGTTTTATTACTGTCTGTACCCCTGTTGCATAGATTGTGCTCACTTCCTGTGTCAGTGACAACACAGGAAGTGAGGGTAAATCTCCACAATGGCTTCAGAAACAGCGATAAAACTTGACAGATATTCCACCCCTAATCTACTATGTCCAAAACTTAAAAAAATTATATATATATACTGTATATAGCTATATACACAGCGGGTAAAATAAGTATCGAGAAAGTCACCATTTTTCTAGGTAAATATATTTCTATTGGTATGACATTTTCACCACATATCTGTAACAATCCATGCAATCGATAAATACAAAGATTCCAAAACAAATAAGTTCAGAAATGAAGTTCTGTGTAATAAAATGGAATGACACAGGGAAAAAGTATTGAACACGCTAACTGAAATGTATTTAATACTTGGTACAAAATCCTTTGTTGGTAATGACAGCTTTAAGAGGACTCCGGTATGGAGAAACGAGTCGCATGCATTGCTCAGGTGTGATTTTGATCCATTCTTCCACACAAACAGTCTTTAAATCTTAAAGGTTCCGTGGACCTCTTCTAAGAAACTCTGATATTTAGGTCTTTCCATAGATTTTCTATTGGATGCAAGTCAGGTAATTGGCTGAACCATTCTTGCAGCTTTATTTTGTTTCTTTGATACCAATTGGGAGTTTCCTTGTGTTTGTGTTTGGGGTCGTTGTCTTGCTGAAATGTCCACCATCGTTTCATCTTCATCATCCTGGCAGATAGCAGCAGATTTTTACTAAGAATGTCTTGGTACATTTTTCCATTCATCCTTCCTTCAATAATATGAAGTTTGCCAGCACCGTATGCTGAAAAACAGCCCCACACCATGATGTTGCCACCTCCAAACCTCATGGTTGGCATGGGGGTATTTTTGGGGTCAGGGGAGGGCTGGCAGCCTTAGGCCTGGGGGGGCAAGTCCAGTTAAGTGGCCCATTGAACCACCAAATCAGCTCACCATCCATGCCCACCTGATTTTAGAACGGATATTGATGTTAGGAAGCACGACAAATATGATACAATGTGGTAACATAATTTATTGTTAATAGCAACAAAGGAGGTTTAACAAAAATAATGCATCAATGCAGCTCATCAGTGCCCACCAATGCAGCTTCACCAGTGCCTACCAGCTTAGCCTCATCAGTGCCCATCAATGCAGCCTCACCAGTGCCTATCAAATGCAATCTGATCAGTGCCCATCATGCAGGCTCGCCAGTGCCCATCAGCACAGCCAGCCCTGGGTGCCG
>BLSH010218549.1:518344-530683 GCA_018402905.1 Glandirana rugosa
CCAACCAACCAGGGCCCTACTTTACCGGTGCTAAGTGGAGTTCCCCGACCACAGGTGTCCACATCTCCAAACTTCCCTCCACCTCCCTCCCTCCCCCCTCTACACCTGTGGACACCAGCCCCTTGAGGTGAATCGTGGCCATTTCATCCCGGGACCAACCAACCAGGAGCAATCCAGGGACACCAGGAAAGGAACCAGATCCACCAGTGGAGGACGACCAGGCTGTGTGACGCGATCCAGGCAGGAGATCCCCCCTTCTTCCACCGCTGACGTCACGGGCCGGAGGGTCCTAATAGATCTCAAAGGCGCTCTTACACCTGAATTCTGGTAAGCCTCCACACTGACCAAAGTTGGAGCCCTTCTTATCACATTGAATACCCATCACTGAGAGTCACCGATTTTATCTGAAGATTCACTATTTGGATATAGCACACCGGATTCTTGTCACACTTTATGGACACTTTGTCACTTTAATAAGATTTTTATTAATATTATGTATGAAAGCATATTTTTTTCAGTAATTTATACCTATGCATTTTATCTATTTTATCTTATATCACTGTCTCATTTGAGTGATCACTATTTATTGCACCCTATGATCGATATAATATCATAATCTGCCGTCATTTGGTTTTTTTCATACATTCAGTTTAGCGCCACCAACACACATTATATTCCACTGCATAGCTTTGTGTCATCTGCAAACACTGAAATTGTACTTTTAATCCCAGACCCTATATCATTTATAAATATTTTGAAAAGTAAGGGTCCCAACACTGAACCTTGGGGTACACCACTGATAACCTTAGACCATTCAGAATAAGAATCATCAACCACTACTCTCTGAATTCAGTCTTTTAGCCAGTTTTCTATTCATTTACAAATTGATCTTTCCAAGCCTGTAGACTTTACCTTACACATCCGTGTGTGGGGAACGTGTCGTGTGTGGGAACGGTGTCAAACGCTTTTGCAAAATCCAAGTATACCAAGTCCATAGCCACCCCTCTGTCTAAGGTTTTACTTACCTCCTCATAAAATGAAATCAGGTTTGTATGACAAGGTTGTCATAAAAAACATTCTGTCTAGAAGCCAGCCAAACACATCCACATAGTTGCCAAAGGTTACTCCCAGAAATTCGGTCAAGATTACGATGAAACATTTGCTCCCGTCGTAAAACACTCCACCATCAGAGCGCTTCTTAGCGTTGCAGCGGAGGAGGGCATGTAAGTGAAACACCTAGATGTTAAAACTGCTTTCCTATATGAAGACATTAAGGAAAACCTCTACATGGAGCAACCACCAGGGTTTGAGCAAGGAGACAACCTTGTATGTAAACTTCATGAGAGCATATACAGTCTGCAAGGATGTGGAATGAGAAAGGGAAAGAAGTGCTTACTAGAGTGCTTCTCTACTCCAGAAAGAAGGCATAGATATACATCCTTATCTATGTTGATGACATTATAACTTGTTTTGAACAAGTAGGGGATTACAATCAGATCAATTCACAAGCTGAAAGAAAATTTTGAAATCAAAGAGCTAGGGCACATTAGCTACTATCTGGGAATCCAGATAGAGAGAGAAGATGGAAGTTATCTTCTCAACCAATCTCATAAAATCAATTCCATATGCAAGATACAAAGGAAGTGAAAACTCCTATGGAACCAGGCTATCAAAAGAGCAACGAAGCAGAAAACTTGCTACCCAACAATATGTATTGCAGAGCAATCTGTTATATTGCCACTGTGAATAGACCAGACATATTTCCTGCAAACTATGCAGGAAAGTTTTAGCTCCCTGTCAGCTTCACTGAAACGCAGTAAAAAGGGTGATGCAGTACCTCAAAGATACAATTCAGATGAAGTTACAGTTACCAGCAACATCAAATCCAAAACTGGTTGGATATTTTGATGCTGATTGGGCCATTGACTGCACAGACCGCAAATCCACAAGTGGATTCATCTTCCAGTATGGGGAAGGAACCATAAGTTGGTCTAGTCGAAAGCAAACAACTGTCATTCTGTCTTCAACTGAAGCAGAGTACATTTCAGCAGCACACACTTGTCAAGAAGCAATATGGATTTGTCAACTTTTTGTGGACATTGGGATAGACAAGTCTAAACCAACCTCCCATTTTTGAAGACAACCAGGGATGTATAAAGCTTACACAATCAGAATGGGTCAATCCTAGGACCAAACACATCGACGTCAAATATCACCCACTGAGGGACAATCAAGAGCAAGGTGTTATTGACATTCAATACTGCCCATATGAGGACATGCTGTTGAGAAGGGGTGTTGGAAAAGCAACAACAATGTTACTATATACTATGAACTATATGTGCTGTGTGCATTGTACCTATCTAACCAGCAGGTGACACTGTGGTGTTATAGTGTTATGTGCATGGAAAATCTATTGTAATGTAATCACAGGATGTTCTGTCTATGTCCAGTGTGTACTCGTTTGTTATTAAATTCCCGTTCCTGTAAGACATGATGTGATATTCCTCCATGACAGTAAAGGTGTCTACTGCATACAAGAAACTTCTAGCACATAATTTCAATACTCTGCATAATATGAGTGAGTAGTTTTAATTTAGAAAAAAATGGTTAATTATAACTGTAAAAACACTGTTTTGCTCTGGTCACCGTATGTAAAAAAAAAAGTAATAAACAAAAAAAAAATTATATTTATTTGTTACATACTGTCAGCAGTCAGTGTCCCTGATCACCGACATACCATTTATATGATGACACTGTACTGCACTGGTGACAGTATGTAATTTTTTTTTTAAAAATGTGAAGCACTTTTACAATTTCTTCATTTTCCAAAAAAATTGTGACAAAAAACAGTGAGAGAGATAACACCAACATGTCAGAAAAGAAATAGAAAAAAAAAATCAAAAAAACATAATCACTGAGTTGGAAAACTGAGTCAGTTTTCAGGTGTTTCAGTGCTAGAAATAGCAACTGAAAACCACTTCTCATGCCACCCAAGTGTGAAAGTCCTAGTGCGAAAGTCCAAGTGCTTTGACACTGGGGCCGTGCGCTTGCGGGATGGGAAAAAAGTCCTGCAAGCAGCATCTTTGGGACGGTTTGGGAGCGTAGTATGTAGCACTCCCAAACTGTCCCTACCCATTGGAATGAATGGGCAGCGCTACTGAAGAGCCTGAAAAGTGCTTCAGAAACGCTGCAACACAGTTGCTTTTAACTCCTTCTTGGGGGTTAAAAGTGCCCCCCCTAATGGCTGAAAAGTGCTGCTTAAACAGCAGTAAAGCGCAACTAAAACTAGCTGCGCTTAACCACTAACGCACAGGCAACCCCAGTGTGAAAGGGCACTAAAAATTACTTGTGCCATTAAGAAGGGGATTGGCTACACCTGACTGAGTCATTTTTAGGAGGGGTTGACTCTTTTTCCAACTCAGTGATTCTATTTTTTTATTTTTTCTGACATGTTGGTGTTATATATTTCACTTCGATTTTACAAGTTGCATTGAGTAAATAGAGCTACATAAAATGAAATGAAAACTGTGTCTGCTTTAACTTCAGGCTGCAAAGCAACAAAATATGATTATTTTAAAGGGGGGGGGGCGATTCTTTTCTATACCCATTGCATATACCATAGTTTGTATTGAGGTTCACTCCTTTTTCTGAGTTCCTGGCATTTGTTCAGGTTTCTAACCCTTGTCTTTTGGATACCATATTATCTTTTTGCTTATAGCGTATCCCAACTCACATATATATACACACACACACATTTTCCTCTACTTCCTTTCTTCTAGCGGACCCTTAAGATCCCCAACACACTGAACAACATATAGTCTGGGGGTCTCTTCTACTCAGCTATTGTAAGTACTATATAATATCCTAACATCTTACACATATAACCATCCAAATACATGAACATATGCTCATGTTTAGGGTTATTTGGGTACGGATTTACATGAGGAATACATGAGTTTATAATGTATATCATAACATAATGTATGAAGGCGGTTTGCAATAACGAGCCACTCTGTCGCCGTCAGACTGCGGTCGGCAAGTAGTTAAAGTGATTATAAAAGGCTTTTTTTTTTTTTAAACAACAAAAACAAACATGCTCTCTTTGTGCTTTGCACAGAGCAGCCTGGATCCTCCTCTTCTCTGTTCCCTCTTCTGCTCTCCTGGCCCCTCCCTCTGGTGAGTGCCCCCACAGCCAGCAGCTTGCTTTGGGGGCACAGTAGTTTAATCAAAATAAAATGTTTTCATTCAAATGAATTAAAAAAAGAGAACATGCAGATTTGTTCCATCCAACTCATAATTTACTTCCACTATATTGCAAATTGTTTCTACAAAATGTTTAAACTGTTCTAGGTTGATCCTATAACTTGCTTTAATGCAAAGACCCTGTCTTTAAATTTTACAACCCTGTTAAAACATAATGATGGTTTTAAGCTTAAAAAAAATAAATAAAAATTCATCAGTAGAAAATCTGGATTTTATCATTTTTAGGACTGGCATTATGCTAAAGATGTTGTCATGAGTGCAAACATTTTAAAAAAGATCAGCAACATGATTTAATGCATTTTTATATTTTTACACTTTAATATATTTATTTCCAAACTAAATAAAATAAAGTCTACAAAAAATAGTTATATCTTGCGTTATATATAAATATATCTGTAAAATACTGGCTTTAAATATCACACAGTGATTTAAAAAAGGAAATTAATGCACTACATACATTAAAAAGGAAATGTGGGACCATGGCCAAGAAACATCGAGTTACAATGTTTGTAAACAAAAAAAATAGCAGTTCTCAAAACAAGCAGGAATTGATTGAGAAACATGGAAAGCATGCTCTATTGAAAAGATAAAAAGAGGGAAAAAAAGTGAAAGTATAAATGGTCTGAAACAAACAAACTGAAAATTAAAATGTTGACGATGCAGCTGGCAGGTTGCCTTGTGTATTTTGTCATGTTTGGAACAGATTATTGTACTGTCTGCAGGCAGTAAAAAAACAGAAGCCTTTAGAGCAAATCACAGCAGATGGCAATACAACAAGCTGAACTATACTCCACAGGAAGTAAAAGACTGAACAAAAGATTTGTGAGCACAATAAAAAAAAACATTTGTGGCATTAGTCAATCCACGTATACACTGCTCTATTCATAAAAATACAAATGTATGAAAAATTATGTACCATGGACATTTACCTTTCTTAATAGACAATCTGATATAATATTTCACTAACAGTAAAATGAAAAATGGTTAAACAGGAATCTGTTTAAAGGGGTTTTCCAGT
This sequence comes from Glandirana rugosa, assembly GCA_018402905.1. Classification (NCBI taxonomy): domain Eukaryota; kingdom Metazoa; phylum Chordata; class Amphibia; order Anura; family Ranidae; genus Glandirana; species Glandirana rugosa. The sequence continues at coordinate 523,626 of BLSH010218549.1, forward strand.
TTTTACCAAATTTGCCTACACCAATAAACAATGCATAGACATATATTGTAAAATGTAAAATACTTGAAACTTTGGAAGTATTTTTTAAACATGTTGTGACTTTACTTGAGTTCATTTCAATAAAAGGGTGTAAACTACTTTTTCAGGTTTTATTGTTATGGATATGCTGGGCCTGTACATAAGGGTAATTAATAAGAGCAAGCATAAATTGCTATGGTGTGCCTGCACTGCAGAATTATAAGAGCATGAGAATGTACATATCACCAATATCATTAATAACCCATTAAAAACTGTGAAACAATACTAAAATTAAATAAGTAAATTATGAAGAAAAAAAAAAACGCAAATACTTTATACCTATGCTATCTAAGTACTGATGTTCAAACAATGCACTTTTGTCTATTCCACTTCTGGTATGATGAACTCATAGTGAGTAACTATTCCACATTAATACTGAACTGATTAGGGTAATAGCTTACCCCTCATACATATATACGTGAATTTGAAAATGCCCAAACACAACCATACTTTATACTCACCCTATGTAACTTACAGATGTTCAAACTATGCCCTTTTGTCTGCTGTATTTTATTGTGATGCCCTCACAATTACTAAACTCAACAGAGTTTTGAATTTAAAGATTCTGGTAGTAAAAATACAACACTAGATAGTGTTTGTCATGTTATGTGCAATAATGCTCATAGTTTGGATCGCAAACTTTGTGAGCTGGCAAACAGCTCTTATGTCTAGGCAAAACTTGACTATGTTGTGATTACGGAGACATGGTTCAGGATCTCAGAGAAATAACTTTGTCAGGGTAAACACTATATAGGAAGGACAGAGTAGGAAAGAGGGGAGGTAGAGTTGCCATTACAGTATAAATAATAATTCAGAAAACAAATTAACAAATTGAAACCCTCTAAAACTGTCTACAAACCAGAGACAATGCCTACCTTGGAATTGGTGTACAATACGAGATGAGGATTATAATAATATATTGATTGGCAAGATAACTCCAATGTCAATAAACGGAGAGGTTTTACGTATGAGTGACTTCTACATGTTGGACACCAATGGGAAATTTTATACTGCACTTACAAACAGGACAATAAATATGTTGCAGACATTGAAAGGGGTTTCTCTAAAACATGTAGTAAAAAGTCCAGAGGAGATCATATTGTAAATTTGGTACTGAAAAATTGAGATTGAATGTTTGAGATGGGACACAATTTGGGCTCTAGTGATCAGTCACCAATGTCTTTTGTTTGATATAAGAACAAAGGCTGTTAATTCATATACAATAAAACTAATATTTCAAAAAGGCAAATTTTGGTGAAATGGGCGAATTTAAAAAGAAAATTAATTAAAGGGGCTTCGTTCACATGGGGCATGTATAAGCATACACCTGTGTGAGGGCCGTGTTTACCCACAAGTTGCTGCTCCCAGTTTGACATCCGTGTGGGTGCATGTCCCCAAACTCGTCCCCAAGATAGTGTGCTCTTGGGAACAAGCACCAGTACTTTATTGCCAACTGTGCCCCATCAGGGAGATTTCTCTTTACATCTTGTCCCAAAACAGGAAGTGAGAGGCAATCTTTCCCAAGCTAGGGAATCTCAGTGGGTCCCCAGGGTAACCACAACTAGTGTCCTCATTTGAAGATTTCCCCTCTATTAGTGTTCTGATATCAACACAATATTTGGAATGTTCTTTTATTTTCACTTTTAATGATAATGGTAAACATGAAAAATTGAGAGGGTGAATCTCCCTAACAGAGGCAGAGACAGCAATAGAAACTTGACAGGTGTTCTAGTCCCTCTCCACTCTATCCAAAACTTTAAAAAAAGGTTTAAAAAAGTCTAACACCCTGGAGGCAACTAGATTGTATGTCAAATGTATTGTATGTATTATATAGCAAATTAGTAAGAATGAATACATGATATAATCATTATGGTTTACCACAGAGGTAAGTAGGATAGTAAAACATAAATAAGCATATAGGGGATACAAGGAGGCAGAAAGGGTGGCTTATAGAAAAGTGTGTGAAAACAGAAAAAAATTAGGTCAAAAAATGTTTTAGTGCTGCTAAAGCACAACAAGAGGAAGAAATGGCTAAATCAATTAAGGAATTAAACATGGTTATAGGTACATCAGTGACAGTAGGAAATAACTATAGGATCATAAAATTATAACTGGGTACAATGGTTATGTTGAGGGAGACCTGGATGTAGAAAACCATTTAAACCATTACTTCTGTTCAGTCTTATCAGAAGTTGAACTGAAATTCCAGCTTCATTCTAACTAGCCTTAAAACTGTTCCACCAATATGCTAACCAACCTGTGCAAGAAGGATGCGTAATCTTACCTATTTTCAGCCAGTTCCACTGGTCATGTGGTCTCACCTGTGTCAGGAGAGGAGAGGACATAGTTGGCTAAGTCTGGAGCAGTGATGTAACCGATAGGCTTCAATGGCCCATCAGTTGTGTTTTCCCCTCTCCCCTGCTGCAGCTCTGGCTGACACAGGGGAAACTAAAATAGGTAAGTATATACCCTATGGGGTGGGGCGGTAGTCTGGAGGCACATCTCTCCCTACACCTGGAAACCTACTATTCTTTCCTATATCAACTCGGCTGGTATATACTCTACAGGAGATCCGCGGTGGGGCCCCATCAATATCGCTAACCTCTAATACTACAGGCAAAATGTTATCTAATGCTATTTGTACCACTATTTACATGACCCATACATTGGAAGTTGTAACTTGTTCTATGCTTTCTTTTTCGTTTGTCCTGTATTTCAAAATCTTAATAAAAATCTAAATTTAAAAAAAAAATAGGTAAGTATAATCATCTTTCTTATACAGGTTAGTTAGTATAGGTGTTGGGGGAGGAGGTTATGAGTAGTTAGGATGAAGCTAGAATTCCACTTCAAAATTAAGTTGGAGGATCCTTTTAGTTCTAGTGGTGGAGATTCATTGTCAAAGTTTCTAGAGGTTAGAGGTAGCAAATGAACTGGCAAGCTATAATAAAGCTTTAGGCTATTTCAGAAACTGTTTTGCTCCTTCTAGAATTCCCCTCTTGCTTTCCCTGCAGAATGAGCTTGCCCCTGGGCACTGACCCCAATGTTCTCTTTTGAGGTGACTGCTTTCCCTTGTAGAGTCACATGGAGCCACCTATGTATGTGCACTCCCAGCTGGCACAATGGATGTGTCTGCTTGCATCCATAAGAAGAGATAGTCCACACAGCAAACCACTCCCCCTTTTCCACTTTCTCCCTTTGAGTGATTAGCAGTAACTGGAGCCTGCACACTTAAAGGGAGTGCTCCATTACCTGGAATTTCAGGGAAGCGGCAATGTGGACTTGGAGCCATCGGCAGTGAACAGTAGGGTATGTTGTTTTTGGCACACACAGAGCAATAACTATATGGTGTATGATTCAATTTTTGCTTGGAATGAATTTACATAGAAAAGCTTTTTTTTTAAATGAAGCAATGGGTCCTGACAGCATTCAGTAGCAGACTTCCAGCAGTGAGTGAATTTAGCACATGCCGAGACAAATATATATATTTATATAGTAGATTTGATGGACTAGAATGGTCTCTTTGTGCCATCCCTCTTCTACCTTTCTATGTACACATAGCGAACGTGATCACTGAACCAGTCTGCTAAATTGCCCACTGATGTACATTTTGGATGATTAGCTAAGGAAGTTGGAAACAATAAATTGTGTGAATATTCACTTTAGTTATCCAATCATGTTCAGATGAAAAAAGTAAACAAACTTTCTTTGTACATGATGGATAATTATAATAATGAATATTCAAACAATTTACTTTGTCAGCATTCTCAGTTTAGTAAATTAGCCTCAGTGTATACAGTGCAGCTGCAGACTGCAGAATAAAATCGAAAAATGAATGTCAGCGCTTAATTGCATATATAGCAGCTAGCAATAAATGCAGGCATACAAACACTTGTGTAAAAAGTGACAAAGAAAAATTGCAGCTCTAAAAAATATCAAAAGAAACTCAGAACACAACGTGGTATACTTGTGTGCCCATGAGGTGAGAATATATACAGATAATCAGCGTAAGAAAACGTTCAAATAAACTCTCATGAAGAAATATCAAATTATGTATTTCAAGTGATCTCTTTCCTTCAGTGTGACAAACACCCAGTGCATCTTCCACCAATGCCAGAAAAACGCACTCACCAGATAGAGTTGCTGTGTAGAATTAGAATAGCAAAAATTGCATGTGATAAGATCCAGGACCTCAGAGGTATGTAGTCAACATCAGCTCCCACCTTCCACTCTTACCCAAAATATAGGACCTTCTTTCAGAAATCATCAGGGTGTATGGATCATGACCAGAAAGCTTTCTTTTTCATAGTAAAATCAACTCAACGTGTGCCATCCGAAGCAATGCAAAGCAAGTCACCAATGACAAAAAAAAGAGAAGATCTCATTGCGCAGTATTTATTGCTGAACTAGCATATAAAAACAAACATAAAACCACATGTGCAAAGAGCACTTACATAAAAAGACATATATATATATATGAAAATGATTTTCCTTTTATATATGTATTTCTTAGGTTGTGTCCCCTTTAAGGAGGACATTATCTCAGTAAACATATCATAAATAAAACAATATTATATATAGTTGTAATTTTTTTTGATGGGCGAGTCCCCTTTAAGATGCTATTATGGTGCATATGATGACACTTTTATTGTATCATCAATTCTTTTCATTTAGTTTCTTCATTACTTCCATATTACTTAATGTTAGATTTTTTTTATATAAATTCTTCTAGTTTTTGTCTATAGCTAGACATTTTTTTATTCATTATTGAATTACATTTTTTGCCCTGTTTTAAGATGGCCATCACTGATATATTGGGTAGCCTATGTGTTTCTGCCCTCTTCCAATATGGCGCTAGACCAAAAGTGACATTTTGCTGGACTGGAAGTGATGTTTAGGCCCTTACTTTGCTTGGTTGTTGCCCTTATGTTCACTATGCAAATTCCTTTAGTTAAGATAGCACTTAACCAGATATGACATCATTCTGGTACCTGAAATGACGTTCTGGACTGGTTCTGATCCCCAAAATGAATTTCCTATGTATCTGGGCTATATAAACCACTGCTCTTTTACTGCAAAACTTTTTATACCCCTGATGATGCATGTGTACATGTACTACTATTCAACTCTTGAGGTCCTGGCCAATAGATTGGCAGCATTCCATGTAAGTGCAAGCCTACTACGTACACATAATCTTTTGTGCTTGAGGTCCTTGCCGCTATTTCCCTGTCTGGTTTAGTGGCTTTTTATGCAAGTGCTCTTTGCACATGTGGTTTTATGTTTGTTTTTATATGCTAGTTCACCAATTATTCACTAATTATTTTGTGCTTGAGGTATTTACCGCCATTTCCCAGCCACCATTTTCCTGGCTGGATTAGCAGCTTTCATTTTCATAGTAAAATCAACTCAACGTGTTCCATTCAAATCAATAGGTCACCAATGACAAAAAAGAGAAAATCTCATGCTGCAGTATTTATTGGTGAACTAGCATATACTGTAAAAACATAAAACCACATGTGCAATGAGCACTTACATAAAAAGCCGCCAATCCAGCCAGGTTAACGACGGCAAGGACCTCAAGCACAAAATATGTGTAAGTAGTAGGCTTATACTTACATGGAATGCTGCCAATCTATTGCAGAGTGGTGGCCAGGACCTCAAGTGTTGTATAGTAGTAAACCTCTACAGCTGTTTCATGTACACATGCATCATCAGGAGTATACAAGTTTTTTCAGTAAAAGAGCAGTGGTTCATATAGCCCAGATACATAGGAAATTCATTTCTTGGATCAGAACCAGTCCAGAATGTAATTTCCGGTCCCGGAATGAGGTCATATATGGTTAAGCACCATCTTAAGCAAAGTAAGGGCCAGAATATCACTTCCGGTCTGGCAAAATGTCACTTTTGGTCCAGCGCCATCTTGGAAGAGGGCAGACAGATGTATGCTACCCAATATATTAGCGATGGCCATCTCAAAACAGGGCAAAAAATTCAATAATGAATAAAAAAAAGTCTAAAAATATAAATAAAAAACCTGTGGGGCATCCTCAAATAGAAGGTGAAGGAGCGCAAGGTCTCTAACATCCACCAGCTCCGTGATGTCGTCATGAAGGAGTGGAAGTGGACTCCAGTGGCAACCTGTGAGGCTCTGGTGAACTCCATGCCCAAGAGGGTTAAGGCAGTGCTGGAAAATAATGGTGGCCACACAAAATATTGACACTTTGGGCCCAAATTGGACATTTTCACTTAGGGGTGTACTCGCTTTTGTTGCCAGCGGTTTAGTCATTAATGGCTGTGTGTTGAGTTATTTTGAGGGGACAGCACATTTACACTGTTATACAAGCTGTACACTCACCACTTTACATTGTAGCAAAGTATTATTTCTTCAGTGTTGTTACATGAAAAGATATACTAAAATATTTACAAAAATGTGAGGGGTGTACTCACTTTTGTGAGGTACTGTGTGTGTATGTGTGTGCATATATATATTGACATGAATATGTGACAATATGAAAGTGTCTTTCAACGTTTACTACTATACAACACTTGAGGTCCTGGCTGCCACTTTGCAATAGATTGGCAGCATTCCATGTAAGTGCAAGCTTTTACTTACACATAATGTTTTGTGCTTGAGGTCCTTGCCACCATTTCCCTGTCTGGATTAGTGGCTTTTTATATAAGTGCTAGTCGAGGGTGAAAGGTGAGAATAGGTTTTATATCTTGGATGAAAGTTTTAAGTAGTCCCACATACCTAGTACTGGTCTTTCGAAAGAAAAAGTATCATTTTAGTTGAGTTGCACACGGTAGCTTCGTTACGTTTCGTTCAGTGGCTACTGTTTTTTTCTCTTTTAGAGTACCGCGTCATAAATAACCACTGGATCGTATATGTTTGTTTGTATTTGGTTGTACACGTTTTTCGTGAATATATTTTTCGGTGATTAGGTCTGTCCCTTTACCACCGTTCCTGGAGTTCGTGTTTTGTA
>BLSH010218549.1:530693-550157 GCA_018402905.1 Glandirana rugosa
TGCCTCGACCACCTACAATCTCTGGAACGCGAAAAACCTGTGGGGCATCCTCAAATAGAAGGTGAAGGAGCGCAAGGTCTCTAACATCCACCAGCTCCGTGATGTCGTCATGAAGGAGTGGAAGTGGACTCCAGTGGCAACCTGTGAGGCTCTGGTGAACTCCATGCCCAAGAGGGTTAAGGCAGTGCTGGAAAATAATGGTGGCCACACAAAATATTGACACTTTGGGCCCAAATTGGACATTTTCACTTAGGGGTGTACTCGCTTTTGTTGCCAGCGGTTTAGTCATTAATGGCTGTGTGTTGAGTTATTTTGAGGGGACAGCACATTTACACTGTTATACAAGCTGTACACTCACCACTTTACATTGTAGCAAAGTATTATTTCTTCAGTGTTGTTACATGAAAAGATATACTAAAATATTTACAAAAATGTGAGGGGTGTACTCACTTTTGTGAGGTACTGTGTGTGTATGTGTGTGCATATATATATTGACATGAATATGTGACAATATGAAAGTGTCTTTCAACGTTTACTACTATACAACACTTGAGGTCCTGGCTGCCACTTTGCAATAGATTGGCAGCATTCCATGTAAGTGCAAGCTTTTACTTACACATAATGTTTTGTGCTTGAGGTCCTTGCCACCATTTCCCTGTCTGGATTAGTGGCTTTTTATATAAGTGCTTTTTGCACATGTTGGTTTATGTTTGTTTGTATATGCTAGGTCACCAATAAATACTGCGCCATGAGATTTTCTCTTTTTTTGTCATCGGTGACTTGCTTTGCATTGCTTCGATGGCACACGTTGAGTTGATTTTACTATGAAAAAGAAAGCTTTCTGGTCATGATCCATACACCCTGATGAATTTTGAAAGTAGGTTCTATATTTTGGATAAGAGTGGAAAGTGGGAGCTGATGTTGACTACATATCTCTGAGGTGCTGGATCTTATCACATGTGATTTTTGCTGTTCTAATTCTAGACAGCAACCTTATCTGGTGAGTGTGTTTTTCTGGCATTGGTGGAAGTCACACTGGGTGTTTGTCACACTGAAGAAAAGAGATCACTTGAAGAAATATCAGGTGATGCATTACAAGAGAGTTTATTTGAACGTTTTCTTATGCTGATTATCTGTATATATTCTCACCTCATGAACACACAAGTATAACACTTTATGTGTTCTGAGTTTCTTTTGATATTATAATTTAGCGCTGCAGACTGTAGTATGTTGAATGCCCAAAAAAAATCTGCTTTAATGCCTTTTGCTTGGCACTAAGGAATGTGTATATCTGAAAAATAAAATATTCAAAAATAAATATTAAGCACCGCGACCATGAAATGAAAATGTGTCAAAATAAGCAGCAGGTAAAAAAAAAAGACCCATGAGGTGTGCAGGCAGAAGAAATAATAAAAAAAAAAAACAATATATGTACAGTATGTGTATATAACACTGAAACCTCTATTCTAAGCAACAGCATAGGTAGCATGCAGCCATAGGTATAAGTGTAGATGTGTGCTGCAATACCACCAGCATAGCTGGTGGTACAACAGTACATATCTGCAAATATAGTATATTAGCATTGCATTATTTTACATATATATATATACACACACACATACACACACAGTACCTCACAAAAGTGAGTACACCCCTCACATTTTTGTAAATATTTTAGTATATCTTTTCATGTGACAACACTGAAGAAATGACACTTTGCTACAATGAGTGTACAGCTTGTATAACAGTGTAAATGTGCTGTCCCCTCAAAATAACTCAATACACAGCCATTAATGACTAAACCGCTGGCAACAAAAGGGTGTACACCCCTAAGTGAATATGTCCAAATTGGGCTCAAAGTGTCAATATTTTGTGTGGCCACCATTTTTTTTCAGCACTGCCTTAACCCTCTTGGTCATGGAGTTCACCAGAGCATCACACGTTGCCACTAGAGCCCTCTTCCACTCCTTTATGACAACATCACAGAGCTGGTGGATGTTAGAGACCTTGCGCTCCTCCAACTTCCATTTGAGGATGCCACACAGATGCTCAATAAGGTTTAGGTCTGGAGACATGCTTGGCCAGTCCATTACCTTTACCCTCAGCTCATTTAGCAAGGCAGTGGCTGTCTTGGAGGTGTGTTTGGGGTCATTATGTTGGAATGCTGCCCTGTGGTTCAGTCTCTGAAGGGAGGGGATCATGCTCTGCTTCAGTATGTCACAGTACATGTTGGCATTCAAGGTTCCCTCAATGAACTGTAGCTCCCCAGTGGCGGCAGCACTCATGCAGCCCCAGACCATGACACTCCCACCACCATGCTTGACTGTAGGCAAGACACACTTGTCTTTGTACTCCTCACCTGGTTGCCACCACACACGCTTTACACCATCTGAACCAAATAAGTCTATCTTGGTCTCATCAGACCACAGGACATGGTTCCAGTAATCCATGTCCTTAGTCTTCTTGTCTTCAACTTGTTTGTGGGCTTTCTTGTACATCATTTCTAGAGGTTTCCTTCTTGGACAACAGCCATGCAGACCATTTTGATGCAGTGTGTGGTGTATGGTCTGAGCACAGGCAGGCTCACCCCCCACCCCTTCAACCTCTGTAGCAATACTGGCAGCACTCTTACATCTATTTCCCAAAGACCTTCTCTGGATATGACGCTGAGCACGTGCACTCAAATTCTTTGGTTGACCATGCTGAGGCCAGTTCTGAGTGGAACCTGTCCTATTAATCTGCTGTATGGTCTTGGCCACCGTGCTGCAGCTCAGTTTCAGGGTCTTGGCAATCTTCTTATAGCTTAGACCAGGGATGTCAAACTGGCAGCCCTACAGCTGTTGGGGAACTACAAGTCCCATCATGCCTCTGCCTGTGGGAATCACGCTTGTAACTGTCAGCCTTGCAATGCCTCATGGGACTTGTAGTTCTGCAACAGCTGGAGGGCCGTCAGTTTAGCACCTGTGGCCTAGACTACCCTTCTGTAGAGCAACAATTCTTTTTTTAAGATCCTCAGAGAATTCTTTGCCATGAAGTACCATGTTGAACTTCCAGTGACCAGTATGAGAGAGTGAGGATAACACCAAATTTCACGCACCTGCTCCCCACATTCACACCTTAGACCATGTCACTAACAAGTCACATCACACCGGGGTGGGAAAATAACTAAATGGGCCAAATTTGGACATTTTCACTAAGGGGTGTACTCACTTACGTTGCCAGCAGTTTAGACATGAATGGCTGTGTGTTGAGTTATTTTGAGGGGACAGCAAATTTACACTGTTATACAAGCTGTACACTCACTACTTTACATTGTAGCAAAGTGTCATTTCTTCAATGTTGTCACATGATATAATAAAATGTGAGGAGTGTACTTGCTTTTGTGAGATACTGTGTGCGTGTGTGTGTATATATATATGTATGTGTATATATATATATATATACACACTGTTTTAGCAGTCAACTTTATTGATAGCGGTTTGCATGTTACCATGTAAGCTGCTGTACATTCGGACACAGGAGCATACACTCCATAGCAAAATACACTTCTTTGTAAATTCACTGCTTATGCCATAGTCTGTGAGTATGTAACTATGCACATTGCTTGTGCATTGTATATAATGTGAGAATACGATTTGTCCTCATATGACTGATGCACAGGTGCTTGTGTATAAGCATTAGTAAATCAAGTCTGCTATGCAAGTCTGGCTTTTAAGAAAGTATACTTACTCTGCTTTAGTATATGACTCCTCTATTAAGAATTGTAAGGTAAGTGGGAGGGCAAGAGAATTTAATTTTGGTTTCTGGTAATAGAAATAGAAGTCATCTCATACCTTCTACAATAACCTGGCTACTTTTTTAGCATATGATCACCTCAAGAAGAGCAGGAAAACTAACAATACGCAGAAGTACTATCTGCATTCCTTTCCACTGCCTATATAGCATTGTCATTAATTTGGGTATTTTAAATCCAGTTAAGAGATGTCAATAAAAAAAACCCTTTGTTATATTTAGAAAATAATAAACAAATTTGATGAGAAAACAACATACATGTGAATTATATAGAAAGATATTCTGGATTTTGAAAAATAACACGCACCTTGCTCTATTGTTCAATCACATAAATACAACCAGTGAGAAACTTATAATGATTTACTAAACTGTACTGAAGAAAAGCCTAATTATTCATTCATAAGTTAGTTACTCCATGGCATTACAGACTATTCAAGAGCCTTGGCCACCTAATACTTTTAAGTTCACAAATAATAAAAACAAATATAGTTCTAATAAGCTTTTGTTTTTTACTAAAATATATATATTTTATTTTTCTAAAAGTAAAAAAAAAAAAATTCAATAAGAATTTTAAAAAATACACAAATTAGAAAATTGTGTTCCCTTTCACAATCATTCTCTACAGCACACGTAAAGGTCAGTAAATCTACAAAGTTGCTTTATATAATAAGGAGCTGCTTTCAACATTCACTAACATATGTAAACTTTACAAGTTTACCAGACTCTCAAAAGAAAATTAAATAGTCAAATATAATTTTTACCTTTGATTTAAGTGGATGAAAAAGATTTTATAAAACAGATTTATGAATGCCATTTTTTTAATTCTTAATCTGTATTGTAAAATGAATGACCCAACTGCAGTGCATAAATCATTCTTGCCTATATTAAGAAAATGTGAAAGAGACACAGAAGAGAAATACTGATTTACTAAATAACAAAAACTGCAGATTTGGTGTGCACTTTCAGATGCACGCATATGCCTTTTAAAGTGGTTGTAAAGGCTTCAGGTTTTTTATCTAAATGCATTTTCTGCATTCAGGTACAAAACCTTTTATGTGCAGCCCTCCTAAATACTTACCTGAACCCAATCTCAATCCAGCGCTGCACTCTCTCTCATTTGTACTAAGTGAGAGCACCTGCTGCTGTCAATCAAATCCAGTGACAAGGGGGCAGGGTGGTGGGTCAAGCCGCACTGTGTGTGTCAATAGACACACATAGTGCAGCTTGGGCTTGAGCCAGCACATGTGAAACCATAGGAAGTTTCAAATCCATCTATAGGTAAACAAAACAAACAATCCTTGCTTCCCCAAGGGAAGGGTAGAGTCCACAGAGCTCACTGCTAGACTGAAATATATTAGTTCAAACAGATGCACGAAGTAGAACAGTATCAAGATAAGGAGCCTTGACGTGTTTCACACACACAACATGGTTAGGTATAAGGGCGTACTAATAAACTTCAGTCCAGCAGTGAGCAGCATAGACCCTACCCTTTTACAGATCTCATAAAAGCATGTACAATAAAAGAAAAAAGCAACACCCTCAATATTTTGACGCACTTCTGCTGCAAAAATTACTGGTAATAAAAAGGACACACTAACTCACACCATGAACATATCTTACTAATGATCACTGCAATATATTGGTGTATCAATTGGAAACACAAGTACCTAGATCTGGTGGCTGCATTCATTTGCTTTTTAGACTTTTTTCCCTTTTCTTACTAGGTAACAAGTTACACACTTCCTGCACATGGGTGGCAAGGTAACATTTTTGGTATTTGCTTTCAGCTTAGCTCACAGTAAATAACAAGGAAACCGCATGTCTGGAAAGATCGGCTAGTATTTTGTTTACTTTCTGAAAATGTTTTTACCTGAAAAATAATGCAGCTACCACATCTAAAGACTAGTAAACTGCTATATATTACATTTTTGTTCTTGGGTTTAGTTATCCGTTTGGAAGAAAAACCTCTGGATCCCTAAGTTCCTCCCATATAAAAAAAATGTACTGTTAAAGATCAGATTTTACCAAACAAAATTACCTGTGACATATAAAGTTATTGGTTAATTTCTTGTGGCTGTGGGTTTTGATGACTTGGATTGCACTTTAATAATAAGGTTTAGAGTGAGACTGCTGCATTAAAAGTAAACAGGAAATGTGTATACTGTCCCTATGAGCAAAGGGCTATATTGCCCAATTTATTTCCAACTAATTTTTTTTTTATCTGGTGTGCAAACTGATGAATGAGAAGAACTCAGTATTTGTCAGGGGCTTTTCTACAAAAATAAATAAAAGCCATCATGGATGGGACTATCTATATTGTATAACACTGCCTCTCCTAAAAGTGCATGTATCATTGTAATCAACCTTAAAAGGCAAACCATGAAATTTGAAAAAAAAAAAAAAGACTGGCCAGGCAAAACCAAGAGGAACTAGAATCTCCTCTACCCCCGAAGGAAACAGTTTAATATACCAAAAGACATTTTGATTTTGTAGTACAATATAGTAAATTTAGTGAATTAGCACTGAAAGAGAATAGATCCATGAAATTTTATGTTAATTATTTTAGCAATTAAAAGTATTTATATGGTTATGCTTTTTTTGTACAACTTTAAAGGCTACCATTAGCTTTAGCCTACTCAAGAAATATTCACAACCGATTGCTCTGCAATGAAGACAGATCTCACTTTAAGTGCCTTTCTGTTATCTGGACTAATACAAGCAGTTCCTAATCCCTTTGCAGGTTCCTTTTTATTCCACAATATAATTTCCCTTTTTTTAATTAAACATGGAACAACTACTTTGCCAAAGCAAAAGACTCTCCGAGCAGCAATTAGGAAATCCAATGCTTGCAGGAAGCCTTGCTCACAGCTCCTCTGTTCCCTGCAGATCCAATTGTATAATCTAATGTTACGACAAAAGTCTGTAGTCCTTTACTGTCACGTTTTTGAGGTCTTTAGACCTTGTTTCTCCATGATATTCCACAGTTTGCGAAGATTGGACTGGGTGATCACATCATCTGGTTTGAACTGAAGAGCTCGGAGGTAGTTGGCTTCTGCCTCTTCCAATTTGCCATTGAGATGAAGAATAGCTCCCAGATTCATCAAGGCAGCAGGATACTAGTAAAAAAGGAAAACCATTACTTTGGTAAATGTGTTAATAAATGCAGCTGTGACATCATTAAGGCTTTTTATTCAACTATCCAAGTGAAGGCTGTACTCAAGGTGCCCATACAAGGAAAATGTTTAATTTAACAATACCAAAAGATAAAATTCTTCCACTTTCCAAAAATATCAGCAACACTATTAACACAGGTTGTTGACAGCTTTCCAAAAGCTAAGCATTTGCAGTTTCAGGGCTTCCTATATTTTTCCCCAATAAACTTATCAGGAAGGTAGTCCAGTAGCAATAAGCACCAAGCCAATCATATTTTATTTGCAGTGATATACAGGATTTACCCAATACAACCAAAAAATAATGAGTTCTCATTCTGAAGTGCTCAGCTATCAAATTATATTTTTAAACCAGAGAGCCATTGAAGACGGTCAGCATTTTATACCACGGTGACCCAACAGGCAAGATTAGTCACATCAGATTTAGCAACATCCTAGGTTGTGTTTTTTTTTAAAGAAATGGCAACAGCAAAACACCTGTATGATTAGGTGCTGAGGGAATCAGCCATTCCTGACTTGCGTGCCACAAATAGGGTAGTGAATGGTTTAGCTTCACTACTTCAGCACAAGCTTATTGCATTCTAACCACATAAAATGTTCTGCATTGTGACAGTTTCGCCTTTAAGGGATGAACTTAAAGAAACAAGAAAAATGATTGCTTAGCAGCTTAAAAATAAATCCTGATTGCCAATCTCCTCCTGTACAATAAATTTAATTCAATGTGTTCAATTGACACTCAAAGGTTAATGTTACCAAGCAACTAAAAATCACATATTAGACCCTTAAGTATCTGGATTACAACATATTTTTTTTAAAACTACAGAAACAGGTTCTAAGTCTCTGGGAAAAAAGAAGGTAAACATTTGTCAGACATCGTACTGTTCCAAGATAGTCAGAGCTTTAACCAACCAACACCCTAGAACACATCTATGTACTGAAAGGTAACCCTTGAGGAAGGAAGACCCATAACTGAAATATATCAGTTAAGTAATGTCACAAGTTGCTTAGCCATCAGTAAGATGGAAAGTGAACCAGCCCATTTCACAAGCCATCTTCTTAGACACTATCCATGGTGCACCAACCCCTTAGGCTATAGGTGAAATCATATCTTCAACCAAGTGAAAAGGCAAAGCATTACTCTCAGTAGTCACAGGGTAATTTCACTTCAGGCTCTTTTGAAAGCAACTACTTGATGATTTAGGCAGTTCTTGTTTTAGAATAGCTATGATACATACATTAGTTTTTGTGGAACATTCTCAGCTGTCCTGTCTTTGGTATGTATGGGAAATAGCAATGATCACTGCTTAACCACTTCAATACAGGACGTTTATACCCCCTTCCTGCCCAGACCAATTTTCAGCTTTCAGCGCTCTCACACTTTGAATGACAATTACTCTCTCATGCTACACTGTACCCAAACAAAATGTTTATCATTGTTTTCACACAAATAGAGCTTTCTTTTGGTGGTATTTAAGAACCTCTGGATTATTTTATTTTTTTCCGACACAAGTGAAAAAAGTGCGAAAAGTTTGAAAAAAACCCCAAATAAAATTTGGCAAATAAGTAATTTTTGTTCATAAATTTGGGCCAAAACCTATACTGCTACCTATCTTTGGTAAAAATAACCCAAATAAGTGTATATTATTTGGTCTATGTGAAAGTTATAGAGTCTACAAGCTATGGTGCCAGTCATTGAAAATTGATCACACCTGATGCACTGATGGCCTATTTCATTTCTTGAGGCCCTGAAATGTCAGGAATGTACAAATACCCCCCAAATTACCCCCTTTTGAAAAGTAGACATTCCAAGGTATTTAGTAAGAGGCATGGCGAGTTTTTTGAAGTTGTACTTTTTTCCCACAATTCTTGGGAAAATTAAGAAATTATTATTATTTTTTTTTTTTTGCACAAAATTAAAGTTATTTCTCACACACGGCATATGTATACTTCCAATTACACGCCAAAATACATTCTGCCACTCGCCCCGAGTATGGCAATACCACATGTGTGAGACTTTCACAGCCTGGCCACATAGAGGTCCAACATGCAGGGAGCACCGTCATGCATTCTAGGAGCAGAATTTTCACATCTAATTTCCTAACGACCTATTACACTTTTGAAGGCCTTGGAGCACCAGGACAATGGAATTACCCACAAAATTACCCCATTTTGGAAAGCAAACACTCCAATGTATAATCTATGAGGCATTGTGAGTCTTTTGAATGGATAATTTTTTTCCACAAGTCTTCGAAAAACGTGGAAAGAAAATGAAAACTCTTTTATTTTTACACAAAGTAGTCAATTTATAAGATATTTCTAACACATAGCATGTACATAGCAAAAATGAACCCCCCAAAATATATTATGCTACTCATCCCGAGTATGGCAATACCACATGTGTGAGACTTTTTCACACCCTGGCCACATACAAAGGCCGAACATGCAGGGAGCATCATCAGGCGTTCTAGGAGCATAAATTACACATAAAATTTAATTCATACCTATCACGCTTTTGAAGGCCCTGGAGCACCAGGATAGTGGAATTACCTCCAAAATGACCCCATTTTGGAAAGCAAACAGGTGGTCAGGTGACAGGTACTCGGGTACTCCGGTGGGCAGGTGACTGGTACTTGGGTACTCAGGTGGGCAGGTGACAGGTACTCGGGTACTCAGGTGGGCAGGTGACAGGTACTCGGGTACGCTGATGGTCTGGTGACAGGTACTCGGGTACGCTGATGGTCTGGTGACAGGTACTCGGGTACTCTAATGGGCAGGTGACAGGTATTCGGGTACTTTGGTGGGCTGGTGACAGGTACTCAGGTTCTCTGATGGGCAGGTGACAGGTACTCAGGTTCTCTGATGGGCAGGTGACAGGTACTCGAGTACTCTGATGGGCTGGTGACAGGTACTCGGGTACTCTGATGGGCAAGTGATAGGTACTCGGGTACTCTGATGGGCTGGTGACAGGTACTCAGGTGCTCTGATGGGCAGGTGACAGGTACTTGGGTACTTTGATGGGTTGGTGACAGGTACTCGGGTACTTTGATGGGTTGGTGACAAGGTACTCGGGTACTCTGATGGGTTGGTGACAGGTACTTGGGTACTCAGATGGGTTGGTGACAAGTACTTGGGTACTCAGATGGGTTGGTGACAGGTACTCAGGTACTCTGATGGGATGGTGACAGGTACTCGGGTGCTTTGATGGACAGGTGACAGGTACTCGGGTACTTTGATGGACAGGTGACAGGTACTTTGATGGAGTGGTAACAGGTCCTCTTTATTGGGGGTGATCAGTGTGCTTGGTGTACAGTAGGCGGTAACAAGCTGTTACCGCAATCTCCCTCTCACACACGATCGGTGTGTGACAGGAAGAACCGCGGTAACAGCTCATTACCGCGGTTTGTTTACATCACATGACCAGCTGTGATTGACACAGCCAGCCACGTGGTAAAGAGCCAATTCTATTGGCTCTTTAACTGATCAGAGCTGGGCTTTGTCCAAGGGACAAGCCTCAGCCCCGATCGTCGTGCTGCGCGCCCCTGGGGGCGCCCGAGCGGCGCACATGTGGAGGCCGGTAGTGACCGGCTGTGATTGGACACAGCCGGTCACGAGGTAAAGAGCCAATTTTATTCGCTCTTTACCCCGATTGAGGGGGGGCTGTGTCTCAAGGGGCACAATCGGTCCACGATCGTCACGCTGCGAGCCCCCAGGGGCCCGCAGTAGCGGCGAGAAGGGAAAGACGCCATATCAAGTCGTCCCGGATCGACGGAGGTTCCCTGCCGACGTCATTTTACAATGACTCGGTAAGGAACCGGTTAAACTGCAATAAGGATGAAAGAGATTAAAGTGCCTTGTGATGCGCAAAGTACATATAAAAAATATTATGTACATCGCTTTTTGTTGCATACGTCGCTTCTTGATAGCAGCAAAGTAATATGACAACTTCATACCAGAGGAGATACATTGGCCCACATTTTATAATAGAAATATGGCAGAGGAGGGGATTTACACATGCTCCTGGTGGCTGTGGCCACTAGGAGTGTGTGTAAAACTGCCACATGGAAGCAGCCTGGTAGCTGTGTAGCCTCTGGGTTGATTCCACGCACTACCCCGTGCACACTCATTGGCAGACCCAGGACCGGTATATGGTGGGTGCCACCAGGTAGAGGGGAGGAAGACCAGTGAACGTCCATTCACTGGCCATCCAAAAAAAGAGAACACAGATGCACACAAGATGCCAGTCTAGTAATTCATGTAAAAATATGCTGTAATGGAAGAGATTAGCTTTAGCCAATCTTTACACAAATTATTACTAGGTTAATAGGTTGACAATCTGTGTGTGGTTCCATTCTCTTTTGCTGGATTGAAGTACTATTGAGCTTGATGCGCTCAACTTTGGAGGCATGGCATCTTTTTTACAGTTTTGGAGTTGCCAGGTGGAATTGTACACAGCGGCTTAGAGTGGTACTTTTTTAATGGCCTCCCCTTTCTGTTACTGTCCCAAAAATAATGTGTAAAACATCACTTCTGGGTCTCCATTTTACTTTTGCACTGTATTAGTTTCATCGGAGGACAGGTGAGACATCAGATATCTTTCAGATTTTTCATGATTCATTTAAAATGCTGCCTATTGATAATTTTAGGGTTTAACATGTTGGATATCTATTTACTTGGCTCCATTTCATATTTTAGATTTTACCAAAATTGGGGAATGTATTGTGTTTGAGTGCCCTATAATTAAGGTTAGTGTATTTTTTTACTAAAATTTGTGTCACAAACGGTTTCACTAATATCGTATGACATAAAAATTGGAACTACCAATATTTTATTCTCTAGGGTGTTTTCTTTCAGAAAATATATTCGGTTTTCTGAGGTTTATGTAATCTTATGTAATCTAACTAAAATTATTTTTTAACATACTGTATGTGCAAAAAAAACACAAAAATTGCTCTGACAGTGAAAGGATTAAAGGAACGCTACAAGGGTGTTGGGTCAGTTTTATTCAACATGTTTTTTTCTTTTTCTAAACTGTTGTTTTATATCCATTTTATATCATATGCATAACCTTGGTTTTACAATATAAATATTTAATAAAGGATTTAATAAGGATTCTCAAAGCAGTATGGGAAAGCAAGAGAGAGCACAGTAAACGCTTGCTTTGAAGCGTTCCTTGATTAAATCTGGTGCTGAATTGTATATTAAGGGAGAAGCCACCGCAGTGATGACTCTCCAGTTCTGCAATATTCAAAATAGCTGAATATGCAAAAATGAGATTATGTTATTAACCATAACTTGACAAGAATTTGAAAACCACAAAGCCACTACACATTTTATTTACAAAATGGCAGCACTGGATGCCTATTTGGTGAAGGATAGGTTTTCCTATACTTCCTAAACAATAACTGCATATACGCTACTCTTTTTTCCGGTAAAAACAGGCAGTGAAAGGAATATATAACTTTTGCAGCACAGCACAGCAAGTGCAAACCAGGAACAACAATGCATTATGTGAGGCAAATGTACTATATAATCACATTTCAATTCATAAACTGTGCTTTAAGTAAAAAACTGATTTCACTAACACGATCAAATCTGCCAATATTGTCCGTCCATGATTGTAGTCTGGCATACTAAATGATCACAAAATCTTTAGCAGTCGCCTTCATGTAAGGCACTTGATTTTGGTAAATTCCTCTATCCCCAACAATTCACTGCTGCAGAAATCCATTGATATTAGTGGATTTCCAAAAGCAGTATCATTGTAACTAAAAAAAAAAAACTTACTGTGTGATGCACTTTAGGCCTCTAAACTGGGGTTTAGTCTGAGTGGCCAAACTTGACAAGTATGACAGGCTTAAGAGGATTTCCTCATTCATAAGTAAAATACCCTTTACGTGAAATGCAATTATAAAGGCCATTAAAAAAAAAACATTCTACTAATCAAGTCACCATCAGAATTCACTGAAGAGCTTCTCCTAAGGAAATGGAACCAAATAGGCTTTCTGAGGAAATGTAACAAATGTCTATTTCCTTACAGACAGAGCATTAAGAAAAATAAAAGCCTAACTACACAGTGCATTGAAAAAAAAGGCACTGGTAACATAATTTTCAGATTAAATAATAACAAACTTTAGTCTATTAAAGCTGGCCATACAAACAGATGAGGTGCATGGGGGAATTTCACCTCTGGGACAGAGCGGCAACTGCCACTGTCAGAAATATCCTGATCAGCAGCTGCAGCCACTGATTGATCAACAATTTTCCAACATGTGCCTTCGACAGCAGTCACACAAGTAGTCATTTGTAGTTAAACAACTACTTCTGTTTCTGCTGAATTTCAATCAGTGTACAGCCAGCTTTAGTCTGTCTGCCATGCTATGTCATGCCAGATGCTGTAAGTTCTCCAAAATCCATAGGCTGCCAAAGCACATCTTTGAGTACTGTGAAATAAATGAATAGGGAGCTGCCACTGCTATTTTTTAAAGGTGCAGGCTTTGGGTTGTTATTTTGTTGATCTTGACTCCAAAGTTTTTTTTTTCAGCAAGATCACAGTCTTGTAGAACAGACTAAAATGCAGAAGACATTCTTCTTTTTTTTTTTTAATTCATGCAGTTATTGTTCAATATTTTTGAGTGGAAATGGCTGCCTTTGGTGTATTCTAGATCAGGGATCTCCAAACTTTTTAAACAAAGGGCCAGTTTATTGTCCTTCAGACTATAGGGGAGTGGGACTGTGGCCAGTAGGAGTAGAAAATGGTGCAGTGTCAGTGGGAGTAGACCGTGTCCAAGGCTTGGTGGTCAGTGAGAACAGTGACCCATTGTTGATGTCAGTGGGAGAAATGGTGCTTCATTGTTGGTGTCAGTAGAAGGAATAGTACCCCATTGTTGGTGTCTCTGG
This sequence comes from Glandirana rugosa, assembly GCA_018402905.1. NCBI lineage: Eukaryota > Metazoa > Chordata > Amphibia > Anura > Ranidae > Glandirana > Glandirana rugosa. Next base: position 544,553 of record BLSH010218549.1, read on the forward strand.
AAACAACAGTGTCCCATATCATTGGGAGGAACAGTGCCTCAAGGGCCAGAAGAAGGCAAGCATGTCTGGCCCACAGGCTGTAGTTTGGAGACCACTGCTCTAGATCTAAAGTAGTGAGGTGCAAGATTACCTCTAATTTAATTGCTGAACCAAGTAGCTCTTCCACTGTGACAGTACCCAAAGAACTATAAAAGACTGTGATAACAGTTTTTTTCAACTGTAGAACTGCAAGTCCAAGAACTATTTTCTTGGTAAACAATTTTGTTAAATATATGTCACAGAATTAAACCTTTCACATAAAAAGATAATGTTTCATTTTTTAAGCTTAGGAGTGCTTATCCCTTTGTAAGAATGACACTGTGTCCATCCAGCAATCACTGGTTTAAGATGGATTAAACACATCAAAGTAAACAGCAGACTTTCACAGAGTCATATCTACATGCAATTTTAGACACGTTACAGTAAAATGAACTAATTTATATCTTACCATGGCCTGAAGCCATTGTCCTACAATAAATGTTCAAAGAGCTAGTACAGTCTCTGAAATTCACATCTTTAATTTGATCTGAAATTTACAGGAGCCATGGGAGTTCACCAGGAGGCTAATAACATCAGGCATAAATATATTTAATTGAAGTTTTATTTTTATTTGGAACTATATAAGCATTGCCTAAAGCATGTACAGTCAATGAAAAAATGCTAAAGACTCTGTGTTTATATATTTGCAAAGCTGTAATGCAGCTACAGGCCTCTTATACTCTCATGTTTACCTACAGAACCCAACATTTTTCCCCAATAAACCCAGGAAGGTAGTCCACCAACAATCACACTAAAGATCATCATACTTTGCCTACAGTGATATGTATGATCCACCTACCGTATATACTCAAGTATAAGCCGAGTTTTTCAGCCCATTTTTTGTGCTGAAAAAGACCCCCCTTGGCTTATACTTGAGTCAGTGTCTGTGGGTGATGAGTAGATTCACATTACACAGTGTGCTCTGCTTCTAAGAGCCACTCTGTGCATGAAACTGTGACCTAATTACATCGGAATGCAGAGAATGCTGAGAGAGATGTCGGATTTTCAACTTGATGTCGGGAGGTGGGCGGGACGCGTGGGTGTTAGCTGTTCAGTCCCGCCCACCTCCGATCTCAGTGAAGATCTGCAGCTCTCTCTCTCAGCATTCTCTGCATTACAATGTAATTAGGTCACAGTTTCATGCACAGACCGGCTTTTAGAAGCAGCGCGCTCTTTACATTGTGAATCTACCATACTCATCTCTTCTGTGTCCTGGCTACAATCCCTGTGTCCTGGCTACAATCCCTGCATTCTGGCTACAATCCCTGTATCCTGGCTACAATCCCTGTGTCCTGGCTGCTGCATTTCCCACCCTAGGCTTATACTCGGTTCAATAACTTTTCCCAGTTTTTTTATGTTAAAATTAGGTGCCTCGGATTATATTCAGGTCGGCTTATACTCGAGTATATATGGTAATTCAATCCAAAAATATTGATCTTTCAGTCGGAGGTATTCCGCTACCAGACAATGAATGGTCAGTGAAGATAAATAAATGTGTTAGAACTAACAGATGTTAGAAACGTTTACTTCCCCTGTTGAACAAGGGAAAAAAAAGTCATACAGTGCAAATACAGTTAGGTCCATATATATTTGGACACGGGCACAATTTTCATACTTTTGGCTGTATGAAATCAGAATAAAATTGAAATGAAACAATCCAAATTAATTTGAAGTGTAGACTTTCAGCTTTAATTCAAGGGGTTAAACAAATATAAGTACAGATTTTAGGAACTGCAACCATTTTCATACACATTTTTATACACAGTCCCCCCATTTTCAGGGGATCAAATGTAATAGAACAAATGAATATACTCAAATTCAAATTTTATATATTTTGTTGAGAATGCTTTACTGGAAATGACTGCCTGAAGTCTGGAACCCACGGACATTACCAAAGACTGGGTTTCCTTCTTTCGGATGCTTTGCCATGCTCTAACTGCAGCGGTCTTCAGTTGTTCTTTGTTTGTGGGTCTTTCTGCCTTCAGTTTTGCCTTCAGCAAGTGAAATGCATGCTCAATTGGGTTGAGATCAGGTAATTAAAGAGCCATCCAATCAATTTTTATACATTTGGCTGAATCTGGGCTGAGAGTATATCTCTAAATAGAATTCATTCAACTGCTTTTGTCTTCTGTCACATCATCAATAAACACCAATGACCCAGTGCCACTGGAAGCCAGGCATGCCCATGCCATCACACTGCCTTCACCATGTTTTACAGATGATGTGTGCTTTGGATCATGAGCTGTTCCAAGCTTTCTCACACTTTTTTCTTCCCGTCATTCTGTTACAGATTAATCTTAGTTTCGTCCGAAGAATGCTTTTACAGAACTGGTCTGGCTTTTTTTTTTTAGATGTGTTTTTGCAAAGTCTAATCTGGCTTTTCTATTCTTCAGGCTTATGAATGGTTTGCACCTTGTGGTGAACCCTCTGTATTTGCTCTCATAAAGTCTTCTCTTGATTGCAGACTTTGACAATGATACAACCACCTCCTAGAGAGTGTCCTTCACTTATCCAGATGTTGTGAATTGGTTTTTCTTTACCATAGAGAGGATCCTGCGATCATCCACCACAGTTGTCTTCCGTGGACATCCAGGCCTTTTTATGTGGATGAGCTCACCAGTGCATTCTTCTTTCCTCAGAATGTACCAAACTGCTGATTTGACCACTACAAATGTTGCTGCTATCTCTCTGATGGATTTGTTTAGTTTTTGAAGCCTTACAATGGCCTGTATCACTTGCATGGACAGCTCAATTGAACGCATGATGTAGGTTCACAGCAATAGATTCCAAATGCAAATACCACACTTAGAATCAACTCCAGACCTTTTACCTGCTTAGTTGATGAAGAAATAACGTAGGAGTAACTCACACCTGGCCATAAAACAGCTTTGAATTCAATTCTCACATTACTTTTGGTCCCTTGAAAAATGGAGGATGGCTATTCTTAAGAGCTGTAATTCCTAAACCCTTCCTCCTATATAACTATAGCATTAATATGTTTTGTTAAATACCTGAAAAAAAACCAAAAATTGTGCCTGCGTCCAAATAAATATGGACCTGACTGTATATGTTTACTTGAAAAAAAAACCTTTAAAAAAAATAAAAAAGTTAATTAGATAATTTATTATATTTTGGTTCTGTCTTGACCCTACTAGTAATTAAAGGAATAATATTTCTCATTCTGCATCATAAGGCTTTTAAAGCTATACCTTTGTTCACACTCATTGTTCACATGTTTGCGGAAGGACTTCACAAGTAGAGCAGTGCCACTAATGTATTAATCCCTTGGGGTTTAGCAGCACAAATTAGATTTTATAAAAAAAATAGCAGTAAATCAGCATTACTATTCAATGAGTTCTTACCTTTATAAAAACTGAAACTGATGGAAAAGATGTGATTAACCTCAAGGCAATAGGTATAGAAGGGGATTTCTGATAAATAATTTACTTTGTGCCTCCTTACAGTGAAACTGCAAGGATTTCAGCAAACTACAAGGCAGACTCTAATCTGTTTATTTTATGAAGATACTGAGCTATGCTATGTCACTGCACTTGTTATAAAGGGAGTGCCAAGAAAGTGTGTAATAAACAGAAATACATGATCAGTCCTAGTGTTACTCCTCACCCTTACCACATCATCAGCCACCATGTCTCTGAGGTCATTTTTACTCAAAGCTCACCCCCAGCTTGCCACCTTCACCCACAACACCCCCATCTTCTACCATGGTTCTGTTGCCAAACTTACCCACAACACTGCCTGTACCCACAACATCACCCCTATCTGACGCCCTCTTACCCTCAACACCTCCTGTCTATGACTACCCTATGCCTTACCCCTGCATCCACAAAACCACTGATATTCTGCCATTACTTGTGGCCATCTTTATCCACATCACCGCCCTAAATTGTCCACATTTGCCACAACACCCTTAGCGAATACATATCCTATACCTATGACCACCCATTCCCTTATCCTCAAATGTGAAGAATATGAAAAAGGAACGGCTGCACTCCCAATCAAATGCAATGAATTTATTTCAGGAGATTATAAAAATCCAAAACATAGGCATATGGCAAAAGGAAAAAAGGTGAGGAGTTTCACACGGCTGGCATGCTTCATCAAAAGCACCTCACCACATCAAACTATCCCAAAATGGCTACACTTACCTGTGGGTAGACTACCTGTATCTGGCCACTCTAGGCCCAACTTTATCTACAACACTAATCCATCTTACCACCCTCACCAATCGCACCACCCTTGTGTCTGACCACTCTATGGCCACTTCTATCTCCATTACCATCCCCACCTGGCAGCCCACAACACCCCTACCCACAATACTGTTTTCATTTCCAGTGTGTTCATTCTCCTAACACCAAGTATTCTTGGCATGTCAAACACCATCTAACTCAGTGGTGCAGCGTGTAAGGTAAGAGCTCTGTAAAAAAACAGGTTGCGAGGCCTAAAACCTTCAATGCAGAAGCAATATAATCAATTCCACTAAGGGTGTGTTTCAAGCCTTTTTAAGGTTAGTTATCATATTTTGCAATTTAGACATATTCGTCCAGCTCAGGTGTCAGTGTGTTTGTGGCTCAAATGACTACCAAGTAATCCTGCATGCAGTGGGTCCATGGAATTAAACCCATCAGTAGGTCTGTACTACTCCTCATGCTTCTCCTAACACCCAGGTAAATGCCATGATGTGAGTTCACATCTGGGAGGCAGCCTAAAACTTTAACTGCATAATAGTTTCAGGGCACTATGCACCATGATAGCTACAGATATGAGTGGTCATAGGGTGTTCAAGCAGATGGTGTTATGGGTAAGGCTGCCAAAATTGGGGTCATTGGAAACAAGTGGTGTTGTGGGAAAAAAGATATAAAGTAATGGCAGAGAATTGAAAATAAAGAGATTAGCTGATGGTGTGCCAACATCCCTATATTATACAAATGGAGAGAACCCTCATAGGGGAACTGGTTAGGCACGAAGTCAAAAAGTACATAAGTAGAAAGAAAAGATTGGAATGGTTATTAAAACAAAAACAGAAGACAATCCTGCGCTTAGGCCAAAAAAATGATAATAAAGTCTATAATTGTATGCAGCTTTGCAGACAGGTTCCGGCACAACCTTCAGGTCAGATGTGATTTGATACTGCAGCGCAAAAAATCCAAACTCGCTCTTTTAAAGGGAATCTTATGGGAATAGCAAATGCCCACCACCAAAGACACCTCCACACTGATCTCCTTACCGCTGGACTTCCAACACGGCCTTGGACAGACGTTTCGACGTATGTTAATATCTGAAATAATAGTAAAAAAACCGGATTCGCGTCCTAACAGAAGACAAAAACAAAATTATTGGTAAGGTTAGAAAAGAAAGATGAATACATGAAAAACTGAAGCACGGATTGGTCAAGGGGATACTCCCAAGAGAGGTAAACATATTATATCCCTACAACCGTGTGGTAGTCGATTAGAGAAATAAAAGTTAAGAGACGGTAATGAAATATAGAAAAAAGGGTGTTGTGGTG
>BLSH010218549.1:560876-576926 GCA_018402905.1 Glandirana rugosa
GGGGACTTCATCATCTGGGACTTTCTTTCCACAGACTGCCAAGGACATTGCTAACCCTGCTCAAAGTAATGTTGCAGCCTTCCAGGGCCAGGAAAAAAGTCACCCAGAAGATACGTGGGTTAAAAGGGATTTTTTCCTCCCATTTGCAATATGGTGGGGGAGGGGGGTTATCTCACCCTTTCCTGAACTAAGGTTTAACCGCTTGCCGACCGTTGATCGGCATTTGACGGCGACAAGGTGGCTCTATTGCGCAAATCGCCGTCATATGACGGCGGCCGCGAGATCGCGCCCAGTCAGCGTGCGCCGCCGGAGGCGCGCCCGCACGCTCACTGTGTCTGGGGAGGGCCAGGGAGCGGGTGCGGCGGATTCGATCTCCGCCGGCCACCCGCGATGCCCCCCCGGAGTGAAAGAACGGAGGTCCGTGTAAGTAAACACGGACCTCCGTTCTGTGAGAGGGGGAAGGGCTGTGATCACAGCCTTCCTCTACACGGAAGCTGTGATCGCTTCCCTTCCCCAGCTAGGGCAGGCCTCCTACAGTTAGAACACGCCCAGGGAACACTGTTAACCCTTAGAGCGCCCCCTGCAGGTTAACCCCTTCACTGCCAATGGCATTTACACAGTAATCCATGCATTTTTATAGCACTGATCGCTGTATAAATGCCAATGGTCCCAAAAAAGTGTCAAAATGGTCTGACATGTCCGCTGAAATATCGCAGTACCACTAAAAATCGCAGATCGCCGCCATTACTAGTAAAAAATAAAAAAAAATAATAAAAACCCCAGAAATTAATTCTCATCATCCGTAAACGCGACCACTTTTGCGCAAACCAATCAATAAACGGCGATTGCGATTTTTTTTATCACAAATATGAGGAAGAATATAAATCGGCCAAAAACGATGAAAAAAAATGTTTTTTTATATATTTTTTTTGGATTTGTATTTTAGGAAAAGTAAGAAATTTGTGTTTTTTTGCAAAATTGTCGCTCTTCTTTTGTTTATAGCGACGATCAGAAATGACGCAGAGGTGATCAAATACCACCAAAAGAAAGCTCTATTTGTGGGAAAAAAAGGGCGCAAATTTCGTTTGGGTACAACTTCGCACGATTACGCAATTTTCAGTTAAAGCGACGCAGTGCCGAATCGCAAAAAGGGCTCTGGTCAGGTAGGGGGCAAATCCTTCCGGGGCTGAAGTGGTTAAGAGATGAAGTTAAAATTTTTTCTTATATAATATAAAATCAAAAGGTGGTATGTGTTGTCATGGCCATTTATAGTGATTTTATAGCAATAATATGGAGTTAAATTTCTAGACTATGTGTTGTTACAAGCTAAGCTCTCCCCATTGATATGTAAATAAACCAGTTGGATGGGTTTATGAGCTAAGCAGAGGACAGGATGTGATGTAAGCAGAAGTTGGGGGGAGAGGCTTAGGATTTTGAAATAAGCATGTGGTCAGATAAGCGGGTGGGTCGATTTTGGAAGACAAAGAGGCAAGACATGGCTGCTAGAAGCTGGAGAAATTTGGAGACGTTTGAAGATTGATCCATCATAGGAAGTTGACTAACTGTTTTGTTTACTTATTGCATACATATTGTACACCCTCTTTTTTTGCTAGAAAGGATAATTAGCTTGTGCATGTTGTAGAAATATTTTGAATTGTGTTTTATGCAGTTGTATGCACAGTTTTTATGTTTAGTAAAGCATTGATGCACTACAGAGTCTAAGTTTCCTTGACTTCTATCGCAAGAACCTTTAAAAAAGACAAAAGCAAAACAAGACACTACTGCCCTTAACACAACCTTATCTTAACGCATCTTAACACAAATACTGAATCCTTTCATACTTCAATTAAGGAGCGTTGTGTAGTCAGAGAACTGCTTAGTAAAATGGAGCACAGTTATCAGGTTACATAACTGCATAAATACCAAACTGTGTGAAAGTAGGATATCCGCAATCACTTGGGAAATGGAAAACAAATAGTCAGCTCTCTTATTTGACAAATGATGGAAAATCCCAAGCTGATGATTTGTGATACAATCTTTTTATGTCCTTTCCATGTTTTTTTTTTCCGACCATCCTTTCTAAAATGCAGTTGGAGTGGAATTTTGCAATTACTGCTAATTTCCATTGACATTCACCTCTTTAGTGGTCAGAGCTGTACAGTGATTGTGAACCCTAATTTCTGTTTACATAAAGGCAATCTATCTAAATGGCTGTAAATTGATCACAACGATTCCTGGTGTAGTGATTGCAAAAGAGGAAGTCGTCTTATACTTGAGAGGTTTTCAATTAAACTAGAGACTCCCTGTGGAATTGTTTGTCAAATGAATTATATTCCCGCATGAGGAAAATTGGTTCCCTTTTCCAAGTAGAATATTGACTAATCGCTAAAGAATTTAAATGCATGTGGGGTTATATGTACATTCTAGAAAACCGGTCATATTAATTCAATTTAGTTTCACACACAACTTGCATCCACAGAGGAAGTTCATGGGAAATGATCATACAAATGTATTTTAGTTTAAAGAAATGCTATAACCTTTGTAGCATAACAAAGTAATCACGATCAACATATTTGAAATTTGTTAATGACTCTATTGGTTCCCTCTCTAGCCTGCTCCACTATTCAGACTGCTGAGTTAGAAAAACAGGAGCCAAGAAAGGGGGAGCAAATGTGCAGCATAGCAACAAGCTTTCTCCAGAGGAAAAAATACTAAATCTAGCTGGTTGTGAAGGGCATCAGCTGTACTTTACTCTAGATTTTTGCCAGCTTTTAACAATGAGAGGTCAGTTTCCAGTGACCAATAAAGAGAATGCACCATTTTTAATATGTTTTTTTTTTAGATACAGTTGTAAGAAAGATCAGTTGAAAATGTGGGGCGCGCACACGGGAACATCCGTGACCCCTGGGTCCAAGGGACCCGGCGCATCACGGATCTCAGTGAATGGCCGCTGTGAGTGGCCTTTTACCATGTGATCGCGCCGTCGATCACATGTAAACAAGCCAGCGGAAGTGTTGGCTCTTCTCTCTCCTCTCCGCACCGATCGGTGCAGTGTGAGAGGAGAGAGGGGGGAGAGAGGACATGCTGCAGCACTGTGGGCAATGTGTAATGCCCACAGCGCTGCTTAGTGACAGTGTGCACCCCCACCATCCATCCACAACCCAGCATCCATCCATCCACCACCCACCCACCATCCATCCATCCATCCATCACCAACCCAGCCACCCTCACCCCATCCAAGCTCCCCCAGCCACCCTCACCCCATCCAAGCTCACCCACCCATTCTCACCCCATCCATGCTCAGCCACCCATCCATCCATACCCATCCAGCCATGCTCACCCATAGCTTGTAGACTCTATAACCTTCACAAAGACCAAATAATGTACACTAATTTGTTTTTTTTTACCAAAGATATGTAGCAGTATAAATTTTGGCCAAAATGTATGAAGAAAAATTACTAATTTGCAAAATTTTATAACAGAAACGAAGAAAAATTCATTTTTATTTACAAAATGTTCGGTCTTTTTTTTATTATAGCGCAAAAAATAAAAAACCCAGTGGTGATTAAATACCACCAAAAGAAAGCTCTATTTCTGTGAAAAAAGGATGCAAATTTCATATGGGTACAGTGTTGCATGACTGAATAATTGTCATTCAAAGTGTGATAGCGCTGAAAGCTGAAAATTGGTCTGGTTAGGAAGGGGGTTTAAGTGGCCAGTGGTCAAGTGGTTAAAGAGCAATATCAAAAATACACATATCCTTTCAAAAACATGATACTATGCTTTGGGGATGACTTAAATCTGCATTTGAAGTTGCAGATGCAGTACAATGTATTATTTTAACCCCTTCCCACCCAATCCTGATGGCACTTTAAGTTATTACCTAGGCGGCAGGATGGACTTTCCAAACATGTGAATACTGTAATTGTCGGTCACAGTAGTCACATGAGCAGGAGCCAATCCTACTGACCAGTAACTTTGTTTACACACAGCAGCCATGGATTTGTCATTTAGTGGCAGTATCACTACCAATGCTACATGAAAGATCCCTTCCATTCTCTTTGTGAAAAAACAGAATAGTGATCCTGAATGATGTACAGTATCTCACAAAAGTAAGTACACCCCTCAAATCAAATTTTTGTAAATATTTTATTATATCTTTTTGTGTGACAACACTGAAGAAATGACACTTTGCTGCAATGTAAAGTAGTGAGTTTACAGCTTGTATAACAGTGCAAATTTGCTGTCCCCTCAAAATAACTCAACACACAGCCATTAATGTCTAAACCGCTGGCAACAAAAGTGAGTATACCCCTAAATGAAAGTGTCCAAACTGGGCAAAAAGTGTCAATATTTTGTGTGGCCACCATTATTTTCCAGCACTGCCTTAACCCTTTCAGGCATGGAGTTTACCAGAGCTTCACAGGTTGCCACTGGAGTCATCTTCCACTCCTCCACGACAATATCATGGAGTTGGTGGATATTCGAGACCTTGCACTCATCCACCTTCTGTTTGAGGAAGCCCCACAGATGCTCAATAGGGTTTAGTTCTGGAGACATGTTTGGCCAGTCCGTCACTTTTACCCTCAGCTCCTTTAGCAAGGCAGTGGTCATCTTGGAGGTGTGTTGGGGTGATTATGTTGGAATACTGCCCTGTGGCCCAGTCTCTGAAGGGAGGGGATAATGCTCTGCTTCAGTATGTCAGGGTACATGTTGGAATTCATGGTTCCCTCAATGAACTGTAGCTCCCCAGTGCTGGCAGCACTCATGGAGCCCCAGATCATGACACTCCCACCACCATGCTTGTCTGTAGGCAAGACACCATTGTCTTTGTACTCCTCACCTGGTTGCCACCACACACGCTTGACACCATCTGAACCAAATATGTTTATCTTGGTCTCATCAGACCACAGAATAAGGTTCCTGTAATCCATGCCCTTAGTCTGCTTGTCTTCAGCAAACTGTTTGCGGGCTTTCTTGTGCATCGTCTTTAGAAGAGGCTTCCTCCTGGGAGGACAGCCATGCAGGCTAATTTAATGCAGTGTGCGGCGTATGGTCTGAGCACTGACAGGCTGACCCTCCCACCCCTTCAACCTCTGCAGCAATGCTGGTAGCATTCATATGTTTATTTCTCCAAAGACAACCTCTGAAAATGATGCTGAGCACGTGCACTCAACTTCTTTGGTCGACCATGGTGAGGTTTGTTCTGAGTGGAACCTGTCCTGTTAAACCGCTTTATGGTCTTGGCCACCATGCTGCAGCAACAATTCTTTTTTTTCAGATCCTCAGAGAGTTCTTTGCCATGAGGTGCCATTTTGAACTACCAGTGACCAGTATGAGAGACTGAGAGCGATAACACCAAATTTAACACACCTGCTTCCCATTCACACCTGAGACCTTGTAACACTAACAAGTCACATGATACCAGGGAGGGAAAATGACTAATTGGGCCCAATTTGGACATTTTCACTTAGGGGTGTACTCACTTTTGTTACCAGCGGTTTTGACATTAATGGCTGTGTATTGAGTTATTTTGAGGGGACAGCAAATTTACACTGTTATACAAGCTTTACTCTCACTACTTTACATTGTAGCAAAGTGTCATTTCTTCAGTTTTGTTACATTAAAAGATATAGTGCTAGTTCACACCAGATGCAGTTCTGTGCACTTTTTTCTGCACTAAAAATGCATGCACAGTGTTTTCCATGCATTCCAATAGCTCTAGTTCACACCAGTGCAGTCAGTTTCTGGTGCAGAAAAAAATGTAGAGCATATAGTTCACACTAGTGTGGTCAGTTTATGGTGCAGAAAAATGTAGAGCATATAGTTCACACCACTGCAGTCAGTTTCTGGTCAGTTTCCGGTCAGTTTCTAGTGCAGAAAAAATGTAAAGCATGCTGCATTTTTTTTTGCACAGAACTGTACTGGAACAGCAAATTGTATCAAAAATGCACTGGAACTGCGTGTGGTGTGAACAGAATTTGCTATGTTCCAGTACAGTTCTGTGCAGAAAAAAATGCAGCATGCTCTACATTTTTTCTACACCGGAAACTGACTGCAATGGTGTGAACTAGAGCCATTGGAATACATGGAAAACACTGTGCATGCAGTTTAGTGTAGAAAAAAAGCGCACGGAACTGCATCTGGTGTGAACTAGCACTCAATGCAGAAAAAAAGCGCACAAAACTGCATCTGGTGTGAACTAGCACATAATAAAATATTTACAAAAATGTGATGGGTGTACTCACTTTTGTGAGATACTGCAATTGACCTAATGTGGTCATGACCATACTTGGACAATGACAGTATGCAGGATCCCCATAGGTTTGTTTACATACAGAAGCAAGTGGGGGTCTGCCTTTTGTGATGGGAGTAGCAGTGGGGCAACATCGGCACTCAGTGAGTCATCAACAACATGTGGATAGTGACAAATGATTGCTTCTCAATGCAAACTGCATCCAGGGATGATCATCTGTCCCTAAACGATAGTAATCACTGGCTGTGTGATTGCATACAAACACTGGCAGAGAGCTGGGACTGCTGACAGCCTGTTTTTTTTTTAAGAGTTACAGTAGAATCAGCAAAAGGGTTAAATCAAACTTAGGCAGCTAAAACTAAGCATATGCTGAAAAATGTGTAAGCACCGATTGTTGTCAGTGAAAAAGTGTCTAAACGATCAATAAATCCAGCACTATAAACGTCTGAAATTTGAACATATCAACTTTTAATGTAAAGGTTCACAACAATTCTAGATTTCCATTTAAAGTGGAACCAAACTTTCTCAATTAACAATAACTGTTTTTAATCCTTATGCTGCTTTTTAGTTGTATCCTGTTTCTGGCCTGGGCCATAATGATGTCATACATCCCAGGAGTCAAGGGAATTTTTTTTCTTTCATCTGGAGGAAGCGAGGAGGGCCTTTCTCAGATAAGCACACCCTCCTGCTTGCATGCCTGAGCTAAAGATAGATTCCAGGAAGTAAAATAAGTGAATGCGGCAAAATTGACTGTTTCCAGGCTATACTCTCAGCAATTGAAATGTGGGATTTTGGAAAATGTTCTCCACTAGATGCCGCTAAGGAGCATACTTATTTCCTCTGATAGTCAGAGCAATTTAATAGACATAATGCAGTATGATCACTAGATGGCGCTATCAAAGGATAGAAGTATACTCCTCAGTTCCATCTAGTGGTCATAAAGCAGTTTTCTGGATTCAACCATTCAAACTGCAGATAATATAGCCTGGGAACATTCAATATTGCCCCAGAACAAATGTACATGTGGTTTCAAAGGCTATGCACTTTTTTTTATATTTTTTTAAATACAAACCATAGATTTATTAGAATACATATTTTGACTGATAAAATCAATTTAAACACAATTAAATGACAACTATATTGTGCATGTGACAAATAATAAAAGCATGTGAACTCCTAGATTAAAAGAATAGGAAAACTTAAAAAAAAAAAAAAATCAAACACCAGCCCATGTCAGTATAAATTTACAAAGGAAATACAGTGTTCAATTTAGAATACAAGCCCTTCTCATACATACATAAAACATTTCTATCTGCTAACTAAAAAAAAAAAAAAAAACAACAAATTTGTCCACGCATATGAAAGATCTTTTAAAGGTTTTGTCACTGAAGGACACAATTCTTGTTTATGCCCATATCCATTAGTCACTCACTTTCAGGCCTGATGGCTAGGCAATGTTGTTTGCACAACCAATCTATTATCTATTACGGGAGAGGACCGGGAAGACACATTTAGTACCCTGATATTGACTTGACAGGTTAGAAAAACTGAACTACAATCAGTCTAATTTGGGACTCAATTGAAATACAGTCGGAGACAAGAAGGAAAAAAATTAAATATTAATTACTACATAAAAATTATAGATTTTCACCAATGTACACATAAAGAAGCCCTTACTACAGTAATTAATGAAATTCTGTTGATAAACACAAGGTTTATACATTACATGGTAACAACAGGCTACAATAATTGCCCTATGTATATACATCAGTACAATAACCATTATTATCAAATCAGCACACAGGTCACTTAGAAAGGATTAAGTGCCTTTTTATGCTGTGAAAACTCTGAATAGTATAAAACCCCTTAATTACCACATAAGCATGTGCTAACCCGGGCTTAATTTAAATGGGTATACACGCCTTGACTGCTGTTCTGGTTCTGCTACACCACTAATCACTTACAAAGGAATCAAGAGGATGTTTCCCTTAAGTCAATAACACCCCCACACACTCTCCATTAGAAGGACATTAAGTCCAACTTTATTTTTTGTTGTGCAGGATTTCCTTTATATTGTTCCCAAACATTCACTGGACACCTTAGCAAAACTGATGGTGGTGTAAACACTGAGGTGCAATATGTTTATGCAGCCAAAAGTAGTATTTATTTGCTACCATCTGCTGCTCAACCTGCAGACTGTATTGTATTGAAGTATGAAGTGATGCATGTTACATGCACTCCTTCCTAAATATATTATATAGGTATTTGTTAAAACAATGGATAACAAAACACTGACAAAGAAAAGTAAGATGCTCTTGCCTTTGATGTATTAGTGCCACAACATTAATCCAATTTAAATTCAATCCCACAAACTACATAAGACATACCAAGACTAACATTTGTAAAATGCAAGGCTCACTTAGCTTGCACCCCCCACCATTATTTAGAAATCCAAAGTAAAAGCAATAAAAGGATAAAACATTGTGCTAACAATGTAAAACCTTGTCACCTTATACCACAGAACATTTACTTAGGCGAGGTGTGAGTCACTGGGCTTTTTTACAGGACCTTGATTAAGCTAAGAACCCCAAATCCTACAAGGTAATGCTCCTGCACTGTGCTGGAAAGCTTTCTGATAAGATTTAAGATCTTCAACTTTTCCGGGATCCCATGTGACATCACTGGTGCCAGGAAGTTCCACATGTAAGATGAGTATTATTTAGATTCATTATTATTATTATACAGGATTTACATAGCGCCAACAGTTTGCGCAGCGTTTTACAACGTGGGGGCAGACAGTACAGTTACAATACAAATCAATACAGGGGGGGTCAGAGGGCCCTGCTCGTTAGAGCTTACAATCTAGAAGGGAGGGTCGAGTGGAACAACAGGTTTTATCTGTGGGGGATGATCAGAAGGAGAAAGTGAAAATACAGTTGTTAGGTATGGGTAGGATAGGCTTCTCTGAAGAGAAAAGTTTTCAGGGATCATCTAAAAGTTAACAGAGTAGGAGATAATATGACAGATTGGAGTAAGGAGTTCCATAAGATTGGAGAGGCTTTGGAAAAGTCCTGGATGCGTGCATGAGAGGAGGTAATGAGTGAGCTAGAGAGCAGGAGGTCTTGAGGAGAATGAAGAGGATGATTAGGTTGGTATTTTGAGACTAGGCTAGTGATGTAGCTGGGGGCAGAGTTGTGGATGGCTTTGTAAGTAGTTGTTAGTATTTTGAATTGAATTGTTGGGTGAGTGGAAGCCAGTGGAGGGATTGACAGAGAGGAGTAGCAGACACAGGGCGACTGGTAAGGTGGAGGAGTCTGGCAGCAGCGTTCATGATGGACTGAAGGGGGGATAGCCTGTGTAGGAGGTAAGCCTTCAATGTTTATTTTTTCACTTGCTTTTACTTAGATTTTTTACATAGGCAGGTTTGCAAGGTTTATGGTAATATGCCTGATCTGTAGATGGCTGGATGTGTGGATTATTTATTTTTTACCTTAACACTTTGAGCACACTATAACAGTACCCAGTAAACTTTTGTTACATTTTTGTAAAACCCGGACCAGATTGCACCTTAGTTTCCGATACCAAAAAAACTGGGGCAGCTATCATAGCACCAGCTTAAACTGGAACATAGACAAGGATTAAAAGATCAAAAGCTGTATGCTCAGTAAGTGATTAAATCAGTTGCTGAAAGTGCTTAAAAAGCTGAGGGTTTAAGATCATTTTAAACCTTTATCAATGCATTGTCTTCAGTTGTGGTTAGGCCCTTTTACCAAGAACACTGAAATAAGATTTGGGATTCTCAGCTTTCCAAGGGCAACTTTTAGTTCTATTTTCAGGTACTAAGCCTAAAATTTAGGATTAAACTCTACTTTGTTGTTAACATTTTCTATTGCCATATAGGAATGCAACCTTTTGACATTACATCATGGAAAATATTTAAACAACAATAGGACGCGGATGAAAATCATATGTTATAATATGTAAGCAGTGTTAAGACTAGGTCAGACAAGCCTTGCAGGTAGCTCTATTTACTTTAGATGTAGACATGAGAGTACCAACTAGCTCAAGATGGAGGGCCCGACTCTGGTGGATTTTCTAAGCTTTCGTTTAATATGCTTGAGGCTAGACTTCAAAGAATCCCCTGACTGTGACTTCATAGCCAGATGTGGGAGATACTTAAAAGTGATTTCAATCAAAGATTATCCATTTACAGCTTTCCGTCAGGAGGTACAGACATATGTCACACCTCAAACTATATTAGAATGTTATAAAAAGACAAACAGATGGTACAGTATAATGCAAAATGCATAAACAATAAAACATACTTTGCCTGAAAGAAAAAGGAATTTCTTTCTTTAATAAAAAATGTATGGAAAAAAGATTGCAGAGATTAAAAAATGTAAAAAACAACAGTCTACAGATTTTTGTCATTATTTGGGTAATTTTCTTAAAATGGAATATATAGATTCCTCACACAATCATGTGGAGATTTTTGTGAATTTTATTTATCAAAGTAATTAATGTATTATTACATTTACTATGCAACATAAAAAAAGTCTCACAAAAAAGAATTTATGAATGTCAGGATGATTGTGGTGCTTCATCTGGTAGCAGGAGATAATTATTTTAGAGTTACAGTGTAGGTCCCCAGTAACCATTGGTCCAATAATTGTGTTACCTCTGCTGGTATGGCACATAGTAGAAAAATAATGGAGAATAACAAAACCATAGAACCTTATTTATATATATTGTGGGGGGTTAACTCAATGGGGATTACCTTCCTTGAAAAAAGGTAGTCCAAACAGCAGGTTTTCTGAAAATCTGACTTGTAGCCAGGTTTATTTACAAGGTTGCATGTAAAAATCATATAAACAAAACAGAAAACAAATCCTTGCCATCCAGGCACTAACTTAACATATACAGTTTTCCTAACAAGAGGTGAAGGGCTTTTCCCAGTCACCCATAAAACAAAGATAATGCAAACCTTTTTGTTTCAGTCACAAAGCAAAGTTCATTTCAGCAGCTCTCTCAGGCTTTGGCTTCCTGAGTCCAGGTCAAGAGCAAATTTCTGATCCAGACCTGCTTCCGTTATACCACTTGTTGGTGGATACAAGTGGACTGCAAAATCTGATCTGGAACCAACCCTACCAAGGTGGCTGGTAAAACCCAGACCAAATTTTACCTTAGTTTCCTGTAATTGAACGCATGCAAGGTGAAACATAACGTCCATTGATCACCTCGCCTTTCATAATGCCACATATACCCCCCCTTCTGCTCCCGACCAATAATATAACCAAGGTATTTGGCCTCCTCCAAGCCTATGGCACACTTTCTGGGGTTGGCAGGGAGTCCTGCTTTCCTAAGGGAATCTACTACTGCTTGCATCCAACAAATGAGATTCCCAAACTGGGCTGTGGATGACTACATCGTCCAAAAAGGTGGCTGCGTATTGGTGATGTGGTCTTATTCATCATTCTCTGGGATGAGGCAGGAGCACCATGCAAGCCAAAAAGCATCCGCTTTTACTGGAAGGACCCCTCGGGGGTAGAAAATGCAATTTTCTCTTTTGCAGACTCTGTTGAGGGTATCTGCCAATAACCTTTAGTCACATCTAAAGTCGTTTTGTACCGGGCACTACTCAATCTGTCAACAAGCTTGTTGACCCGAGGCATTGGGTACGAATCAAATTTGTACACGCTGTTCAACTTTCAGAAATCATTACAAAACCTTATAGTTCCATTTGGTTTTGGGACCAACACTATGGGACTTGACCAGTCACTGTGGGACTCCTCTATCAGGTCCAGCTCTAACATGTTCTTTATTGCATTTGCAACTGCTTCCCACCTAGCCTTGGGTATTCTATAGGGCTTTACATTTACGCGGACACCGGGTTCCATAATTATTTCATGCTGTATAACTGTGGTCTGTCCGGGAAAAAGTCTCTATTTTTACTCACAAATTCTTTGTTGTCCTTCTGTTGGGCCACTGACAAGGTTTCAGTTAAGGGTACTTCTGGAGTCACAGGGGACATGTCCTTTTGGGGGGGGTTGGTATTGGCAGTAAAGTCTCTCTGTCCTTCCAAGGTTTCAAGAGATTAACGTGATATAATTTGCTCTGGTTTCCTTTTCCCTGGCTGGTAAACTTTGTAGTTTACTTCCCCTACTCTTTCTATCATTTCAAAGGACCTTGCCACTTTTATAGGAATGTACACTCAACTGTGGGGACTAGTACCAGCACTCTATCATCAGGGCTGAAGACCCAGGTCTTGGCACCCTGATTATAAACCCTTCTCTGGGCCTCCTGGGCTTGCTCCATATGTTCCCATACAAGCGGCATGACAGCAGCGATTCTATCTTGCATCAGTGAGATATGCTCCATGGCGCTTCTATGGGGCATGGTTGCTCCCTCCCACTTTTTTTGCAACATCTAGCAATGCCCTTGGAGGTCTACCATATAGTAGTAGTTAAAAGGGGAGTAAGCTGTAGATGCTTGAGGTACCTCTCCTATGGCAAACATGAGGTATGGCAGCAGGAAATCCCAATTTCTCCCATCTTTGTCCACCACCTTTTTTTAACATGCTTTTGAGCGTTTTGTTAAATCTCTCCACAAAACCATCAGTTTGCAGGCGGTAGACAGAGGTATGGAGATGGGAGGTTTTGAACAATTTACACAATTCTTTGGTGACTCGGAACATAAATGGGGTGCCCTGATCCGTTAATATGTCTTTTGGAATACCCGCACGACTAAATATCCGGACAAGCTCTTTAGCAATAGTTTTAGCTGAGGTATTACGTAAGGGAATGGCTCCAAGATACTGTGTGGCATAGTCCAGTATTACCAGTATGTGCTGATGGCCCCAGGCAGACTTCACTACTGGTCCCACCAGATCCATGCCAATTCTTTCAAAAGGCACTTCAATTATCGGTAACGGTGCCAGTGGACTGCGAAAATTGGGCGATAGCACAGAATACTGACACTCTGGACATGACTCACAATATTCTTTACATCTGTATATAACCTGGGTAAAAAGAATCTCTGGATTATTCTCTCCTTTGTTTTTCTATACCCAGATGTCCCCCAATTATATGACCATGGGCTAAATCTAATACCATCCAGCGAGGGTTTGGGAACCACTAGCTGCTCTACCTTCTCCTCCCCTTGCTTTATCACCTGATACAAGTTATTTTTAAGAGCCATATAGGGAAAATACGCCCCTAAATTAGGTTCAACAGGTTCCCCATTTATCATTTTAATATTTAATGAGTGTTGGCTCTAATGAGTGTGGCGTCTTTTAGTTATTCTGTACAAAAATCATCTTCCCTGACCTCTAAGTCAGGTACCACATTCTGTCCACTCCTACTATGAGAGTCAGAGATAATTTCTTGTTCATTAACCTCCAGCTGGGGGCTGGATTCCAGCTCCTCCTGCTCCCCAGCCATTATAGAAAAAGGAAAAGGACCTTCTCCTTTGTCAGGCATGCCAACAGTTTCCCTTTCAATTTTGTAATCAAAAGGGTCTGGAGTGAGTTCCAGGGTTTCCTCAGTAGGGGGAGCTCTGTCCTCCCGACTACTAATGTTTTCCCATAAACTCCAAAAGTTGGGAAAATCTCTCCCCACTAGGGCTTCATAAAGCAGTGAGGGTACCAGCCATGGGGACTTTGAATATGTACAAATAGTAAATTATGTCTGAAGACACCACAGTCCATTAGTATTATTGCAAAATGTGTAGCTGTAACCCCATAAATCTTAATGAATGCCTACTTGCACAGGCAAGCTGCATAGGATAACTGAATTCTGTGTTTTCATCCAGTCTAGAGCCAAGTCACTCCAATATGTTAAATAAATTATCTTTGAGTTGAAAATACTGTGATCCACATATACCCAGACACTTCCTAACAAAGGTCATCAGAAGTGTCCTTCAGGAGTATTAAATATAGTTCTGTGTATACAAAGCAAAAGATAAAAGCTCCACAGGGAATGCTCCACAGCTCATTTCATCCAAGCTGTATTCCAACAAATGCTGAAAAATAATACTAAGGTCTGCTGTTTGTGAACCTAACGTTACCAATGATTTGTTATAAAAGAAAACTATTTCAAAGCTAATTTGTATTCCTTATTGCTTTGACTTAAAAGGGAAATACAAGAAATACAAGGGAGAAGAACATTGTATGAGTAGTTGCATTTGAAAGCCAAAAAAGTAAAGCCAGAAATAACCAGATAAAATACATTTGTAAAAAAAAAAAAATCCTAAACAAGGTAAATATATAACTATTTTCATCACAAACATTTACAGAAAGATTAAGTACAAATGTCATTCACAATTATTCTTAAGGAGCCTTTTCCTTTTATGCACCTCAATACTCGTTTTGACAAAAGTTCTATTATTCTTTTTTAAACAGCAAATATTCCACTTTGTATGCAAACCAATACACTGAATTCTCAGTTGAGCATCTGGCCAACATTTTAAGACATTCCTCCTCGTGACATTTCTTTCTCCCTCTTCCACTTGAATGAATAAGTTATAACTAAACTCTAGCTTTATTTTCTAGG
Organism: Glandirana rugosa; assembly: GCA_018402905.1. Lineage (NCBI taxonomy): Eukaryota > Metazoa > Chordata > Amphibia > Anura > Ranidae > Glandirana > Glandirana rugosa. The sequence goes on from BLSH010218549.1 coordinate 575,682, forward strand.
GAAGAGTGGGGAAAATTTCTCTTCATATTTTTATTCTTGTTTGTAAGAATTCACACTGATTCGTCTTCTGGTGCTGATGACCAAACAGAAGATGAAGAGATCACCTTAGTGAAAACATAGACATGACGGAAAACCTTAGCCGCTTCCAGCCCTTAGTTAATATATATATATATACTCCCTCATGTGGAAGCAGAATACCAGGATCATGGCTGCAGCCATGATCCTGGTATTATAGTTTTCAGCTGGCGACTGGCTTTCACGTACAAGTGATCCGAGTGGCTCTGCAGTTGCCCAATCACTTTAATGGGGCTTGAAAGGAGGCAGCCTGTTGCGATTCTGTGTGATAGCAATAAAGTTAATGAAGAAAAATTAAAGAGACAATGCAAAAAAAAAAAAAAAAGAAAAAAAAAAAAAGGGATTTTTGACTTACCGTAAAATCCTTTTCTCTGAGTTTATTAACAGGCACAGTGCTCATTACCACAGGGTTATACCGTCTCCTACAGGAGTAGGACACTAGGCAGAAAAAAAGACTTGGCTATGCCTATGTGCAGTCCTAGGTTGTATACACCCCCCTCTCTGCTATAGCTGCCTTTAGTTTAGTAACAAGCAGTATCAGAAGTATTAAAAACAACTCCTTAGAGGGGTGGGTGCTGTGTCTGTCAATTAACTTTAGAGAAAAGGATTTTATGGTAAGTCAAAAATCCCATTTTCTCTTTCGTTCATTGACACACACAGCACTCCATGTTTCATTACCATAGGGACGTCCCAAAGCATTGCCAAACATGTGGGGTGGGATAACGTAAAAATCCCAAGGCTAACACAAGCACAACTAGAGCCCAACCTGAACAGCACACCCTCAAGAGGGAAGAACCCTCTAAAAAGTAGCCTGCAAAAACTTGCGGCCAAAAGAAGCATCCGCAGATGCAAGCATATCCACTCCGTAGAATGTTGCAAAAGTGTTGCAGGGATACCATTACTTTGTACCTCACGACACACACAGTTACTTGCTTTCTCTTTTACCCTAAAAACTGAATGGTATTTTAGGAAAAGAGATTTCAATTAACTGTCTGTGTCGTGGGTGGGGAGATTCCTCAACAAAAATTATGAAGACTATGACGAACAATGATTTGATTTCCGTCGATATCGTCTCTCCCCCCACATATGGTGGATCCTGACGGGTATCCGTATCGGTTCAGAAAAAAAGACGGATCACAGGATGAGGACATCCTCTGCCATATTGGGACA
>BLSH010218549.1:633569-661452 GCA_018402905.1 Glandirana rugosa
AGTACATACTGTTTGTCGTCAGGCTGTTTCGTTATTGTCCCTTGTTACAAGTACCCACTCGTTCAAGACGAAATATATTTCAAACATTTAAACTAGTGTGTATGAGAAATAACTTAAGAACTAACGTAGATAGAGATTTTAATAAGGTTTTAGTTCAAGGTCTATAATAATAACAGGTAGTACACTATAATACACAAATTAATGTATGTAAACCGAACGTCCTGTTAAGGATGACCTCCTTCCCGCTCAGGATCTTCGACGTCTTTACCGTTTCTTCCGTCGCCTCGACTAAAGAGTATGTGTGATCAAATTTACAAACTTTATATAAAGCAGAACTTGCTCACCCATGAACATTGTTCCCTGTTATTGCTTTGTCGGACTGCTGTTTGTCATACATGATGCCTAGTGATCCTGCCAGTGTTACAAGCTGTATCTAATTTCCCTCCGTGCACAGACTGACACTGTTGCATTAAAATAGTAAGCAGCATTATTGGCCCTGTGTGTGAAGTCCACAGCTGGACTGCCAGATAAAATGGTGATGTAATTCATGTTGACAGAGAACCCTTTGCACATCTCTCTAATGCATGAGCTCATGGAAAGTATAGTTCTGTGGCTGCCTGCACCTGAAGGGGGCACAGAAAGTACCTGCAAAAACAGCTGATTTTCTTCAGGCAGGAGCAATGATTTGAAGGTACTTTGCACACTGATGAAGAACTTTAATGTAAAGTAGACAAAAATAGTTAAAATTAGATTTTTGTATTTACCATAAAATCATTTTCTTGAAGTCCTTTGAGAGACACAGGACTTCTTAAACAGTATGGTTTTATTGCCATCTATAGAAGATTGAGCCCCTGTATAACACAGCCTCCAAAGGTCAAGACTCTGTTTTGTGAGCAACCAGTACAAAGAGCCAATATCAGAGGATTGAAACATGTGTATCTCAGTGGACTTAGTAAAAAGAATTTAACAGAGGTACACTACAAAAATCTTATTTTCATTACCATCCATTGAGGATCAAAAGGAATTCAGGAGTTCTTAAAAAGTGGAGATGTCCAAAAGCAGTCCAGCTGAGGGGTGGGCAAAAGCCACTGAAAGGTCCAAAATATATGAGGACAATGCTACAAAAGTGTATCTGAAGGAATAAAAACCTAAATAACGGCTAGATGAAGAACAGGTTAAGCCAAATATGGAAATTTCCATGACCATGAGAAGGGACTGAGGATCCAACCTGGGACAGTTGATGTATCTTCAGCTCCTAAAGCATGTAGCCAAAGTGCCCCATTCATTTGGCTTTCTTTCTTCTATTTCCACCTGTTGATCCAGCCAGTAAGTCAACAGAGGAAAAAAAAAAAAAGAGGAAAAAATAAAAATAAAAAGGCTAGCAAAATTATCGTTAAACTTTTTTAAAGCATAGCTGAATAAAATGAGCCTAACTTCCTAGGCATGACGGTTAGAGCCATGGTTAAACAGGGGCTGGCATCAACATTTCCTTTGCCAGTGTCCCAACCTCCTCTACATGGCAGTATATCCAGACTGTTTCAAAATACCTGTGTCCTTCAATGGGTAAACAAGAAAAGGGTTTATACCTAGTATAAAGTAAATTCAATCATCATAAGTTTTAATATTAATGTAATCCCAAAAGTTTTTATTTTTTATTAAATAAGCCGTTTTCATTAGAAGAGTCCATAGTGATCCTGCCATAAAGTCCCAGGCATTTTTGGTTATGGGGAAACAACTTTCTTACAACTGTGCTCCTGTGTTCCAAACTATGATAAAATCATTTTTCATTTTGATCCAAGAGGAACTAGAAGGTATTTATTTTTGGTTTAATTTGTTTTCTCTTAGCCACATGACCTCTGTGCCACTATCTAAACCCATCCCAACACACAATTACTGTAGACATGAGGAACAAAATACAAAAGTGTACAATGCATACATTCAAATACATTGATGTAACTTTTCTGTGAAAAACTCTACAGTAGGTAAGATTCACTTATATTCAAATGATTACAGTGCAACCCATGTATTTCAATTTGTTAACCTAAAATTATATGTCTCAATTATTAAATCCAAAACGGATAAATTAAACCCCCACAAGTAGCTTATGTGTATATACAATATTCATCTGAAGGTGGGTTTGCTGCTGTTGCTAACGCATAAACCTCAAACTACTAAAAATACTAATCACAAGTTTAGGCTTTTATGTCTAGCTTATATCAATTCCTGTGTTATCCCAATATTACTTAAATAACATCAATACCAGGCACTTACCCTCCTGATAGGCGGCAATGACAGATGGCACTTTTTTGGAGGCATTCCATGGTGGTCCTGGGTGGCATCCAAGATGGGCACTGAGTGCCATCCATGTTGGGCATTGTGCCCCTTTCCTGGTGGTCTAGGTCTGACTGGTGGTTCCTGGGTGGGCATCCCCTGGTGGTCCTGGTGGGCGATCCTAGGGGGGGCTGCACTGATAAACATTTAGTGCAGACGCCCCTTGTCAGGAGAGCCGCAGATCGGCTCTCCTCTACTCTACGGCTCTCCTCTACTTGCGTCTGCAGACACGAGTAGAAGAAAAGTCGATACACGGCTCTTCCTGTTTACACTGTGAGTGACCATGATTCTGATGAAAGCTCTTTACCAAGATCAGTAATGCTGTGGGTCAGACTGACACACTGCACCACCGATCGCCGTGATGCGCGCCTCCACGGGCGCGTGATCGCGGGTTATCCTGAAAGACGTCATATGATGTCCAGTCAGGATAACGAAACCACCACCCAAATATATGAAATGCATGAATCAAATATATGTAGTAACATACAGTATATAGTCCACAGTATTATAAGTTCTCATAGCCCTCCCAATGCTAAAAAACCTGATGGATATCAGATAATCATTCACACTTGTTTCATCTGTGTTAGTGTGGTAAATCCCATGCAATCTCTTGTGCCAAAAGGAGAGCAGCCATGTGGATATGTCAGCATATAAGACACATCTGACTCACATGCTTATGCATGGGGTCCATATCTTTTAATGGGTGTGGACACAAGAATGGAGCACAGGATTGTGTCTACACAGCACATAATTGATTTTCTGGCATGAGAGATTGCATGGGTGTTACTACACTAACGTGGATGAAACCAGTGTGAATGATTATCCGATATCCATCAGCTTTTTTCAGCGCTGGAAGGACTATGAGAACTGCCTTATAATACTGTGTACTCTATGGGGTTGATTTACTAAAGCTGGAGAGTGCAAAAACTGGTGCAGCTGCAAATGCTAGCCAATCAGCTTCTAACCTCAGCTTGTTCAATCAAGCTTTGACAATAAAAACCTTGCTGCACCAAATTTTTCACTTTCAAGCTTAGTAAATCAACCCCTATATGTCACTACATCTTTATGATCTATGTATGTTTGAAGGAGTAACAGTATTGAGTGCAGCATTTAAAGTAGCGTTGTGATAACACATGGATTGATATACAGTAAGCTAGACATAATAACTTAAAGGGGTAGCGCTGCGAGTAGTGTTTTTATGCAATATTCACAGCCAACAGCAAATCTGAAAAAAGTGAGCTTACACAAAATAAAAACTTCCCCTTAGGGCAAGTTCACACCACAGGCAGTCAAGTGCTTTTTTCTGCATCAAAAATGCATGGAAAGTTATACGGTTTCCAATGGCATAGTTCACACTAGTGCAGTCAGTTCCAGGGCTTTCCAGTTCCAGAAAAAAAAGAACATGCTGCATTTTTCCTGCACTGGACTGAGGCTGGGTTCACACCTATGCAAATTGGATGCGGCTTAAACCGCATCCAATTCGCAGGACACTTGAAAACACATTGTTTTCAATGTGTCCAGTTCACATATGTGCGGTGCATTCGCACTCCGCATTGCACAAAAAACGCACACGTTTTTTGTGCAATGCGGTGCGAATTCCCAGCCCGTTGAGTCCAGTGGGAGCGCATCTAACCCGGAGATGCACTCCGCACTGAACGGGGATATTTTCCCCTGCTCGCGGCTCCTCCCCCATCTCTCCCCCCGCAGCTGCTGCGCTGTGGGAAGGGACAGGAGCCGCCGAACGGCGGCTCTGTCCCTTCCCGGCAGCAGAGAGGCTGGAATTCGCACCTCAATGGTGTGAATCCAGCCTCAATTAGAATGCATCAAAACTGCACCATAATCCACAGGAACGCATCAAAACCTCACAGGACCCCCAGTACAGTGAAATAAAAAAAAAAAAAAACAGGAAAAAAAAGAAGAATAAAAGCTTCTGGAATGAATCCAGGAAACAAATCAAACATGCACGGGAACGTGCTAAAAACGTGCATGCAGAAATGCACCCAGAATGATAAGTTCCGGATGTGTTATTGCATGCACATTTTTAACGGGTTTCTGATGCATTCCAGATGCTTTTTTTTATTATTTTTCCCTATTTCTTTTCCACTGAGGTCCGGTGCATTTTTTTATGCATTATAGTGCATTCCAGTGTGTTTTTGATGCGTTTTATTGCATTCCATTACAGTCCAGTGCAGGAAAAATGCAGCATTTTCAGCTTTTTTTCTGGAACTGACTGCACTGGTGTGAGCTATGCCATTGGAAACCATATAATCTATTTTCCATGCGTTTTTGATGCAGGAAAAAAAAATCAACTGTACTGCATGTGATGTGAACTGACCCTCAATCTGATTGGGTCTACAGAGTCTGTGAGGGTAGCATTATGACCACTCATTTTATTTATTTATAAGATACAGGCTACAGGGCTGTCATCCTTCGCAGTGCAGTGCATTATCTAGATTTAATATGCTAGTTCAAACTTTTCAGATTACTCTAGATGAAAGCCTCTAAGGTCATTAGGTAAAAAGCAAAAGCAAAATAAGTGCAAATAAAACGAAACTATGGCTTCCATGGTGCAGAGGGCACCTGTGATGACCTCACAGGAAATGCTGATTGCTCCCAGCCTTGCAAGAAGATGCTGCAGCATAACACTGGGAGTACCTTCTCGAAGAGGTTACCTGCACCTAGACTCTGTAGGTGGAAACCAGAAGAACGCCAAGTATACTGTGTAAATAAAGTTATACAATACCCTAAAGATATATTTTTTAAACATTTAAGCTGTTTTTTTTTTTTTTTTTTTTTAAGGCAGATCTCACAATTTAAAGCTCACTAAGACCAGTGAAACAGTTTTCTTTAAAGATTAAGGCAAAATGTTTATTTGTAAGCCCCTTTAATTCAGATTAGCTGTTGGCAGTAAACACAGATCACAGGTTTTGAGTTCTTTAAACATCTTCTGTTCTCAGATTCTCACAACTGCTGTATGGTTAATTTATGGACAGTGAATCTGTCCATCTAGACCAGTAGCAAAAGGGCACTCAGAAGGGCCAAACACAACTTCAGACTGTAGTCAGTATTTGTATTTTAGTACTTCCAAAGAAAAGTGAGTACTGCCCGTGATACTTTTTTTATTTGCACTAACATAACATTTTTCAGGACAAGCTTTCGGGGGAACCTCCCCTTCTTCAAGGTCCAAGCAGTACTCAGTACTTCGAAGAGATTCTATAACATATGTTAACAGACATGCAGGCAACCAGTTGCATTACAGGTTGGACAATGTATATCATTAACCCACTCGGTAAGCAGCGCCTACCCTGTAATAATGCCAAAATAAAATTAATTGTGTTTAGACAATGTGAATAAACAAAGTAAATGACCAATATACAAAAACGTGTACCAAGGAGGGCAGCTCCACTCAGGTGAATACCTGCTATAGAAAAGTGAAAATAATAATATGTAGCACCTCCCCTAAAAAAATGACAACAATGGTTGCAATATTTCAATTCGTGAAACATAAATCTCTATACAAATATCAAACAACTTGATCAGTGTCCATGTATATAAATCATAAACGATATAAATGCAAAAAAGTCTTAAAGTGTATTTCAGTGCTTCAAAGTGACAATGTACTTGAGAAGTGCTCCAACAGCAATCCAAGTGCAGAGTGACGGGTGCCAGAACCCCTTTGTGTCCCCACTCACCAGAGAAATTGGACCTACTGCTTTTCAGTCAGAGGTCATAAGCACTAGATGCAGGTCGGGGCGATGCTTGACTGGGCCAACTGAACAATCGAACACCCAAAAAGGAATTACCAGCAAGGAGGTACGATCTAAATAGCTCAGATAGACAAGGAGATCCTCATAGTGTAGACTGTAAAATGAGCACTTTATTGCGCAATCTTTAAAATGTACTGACAGGATATAAGAAAATACAATCGCCTGGTTTACAACAGTAAATAACAGTAAGCAGACGGCGTGCGTTCCACCGGCTCCTTTCTACCATGGGCGGATGTGACGTGGACGGCTGCGATGGACCGGATATGACGTCAACGCGTTTTACCCTCGTAATAGAGCGCCATCACGGACCTCTATCTATTATGATCTCTGACTGAAAAGCAGTAGGTCCAATTTCTCTGGTGAGTGGGGACACAAAGGGGTTCTGGCACCCATCACTCTGCACTTGGATTGCTGTTGGAGCACTTCTCAAGCACATTGTCACTTTGAAGCACTGAAATACACTTTAAGACTTTTTTGCATTTATATCGTTTATGATTTATATACATGGACACTGATCAAGTTGATTGATATTTGTATATAGATTTATGTTTCACTAATTGAAATATTGCTATCAATATTGTCATTATTTTAGGGGAGGCGCTGCATATTATTATTTTCAATGTATATCATTGTTAAAAGTGAAAAACACTTTCAATTTCATGAGACACAGCACAGTTTATATAAATGCGTAAACAAGATAAAATTAGACCCGTAATAATTTATCCTTATTTAGACATTCTTCAACTTAAATACAACTTTTTTTTTTAATTAATGAAAGGGTCTCAAAGGCAGCAGAGCCAGTTAACTTTCTAGAGAAAAGTCAAACTGCAAAGATTAATCCTCACAAAGTCAACTATCCTAATGAGGACAAATTGAGCTAATTTATTTTCCAAGCCATTGTAAAATGCATAAGGGTTGAAAGGATCACTAACAGTAATTGCCACTGCAACAGACTACAAAGATTGCAAAGCATTGGTTATAAGGTTTTTATGTATGATTTTGGTGGATCATGTTACAGTTTTGCTTTGATGCTGGGGATCATAAATCAGGTTTTGACATCATTTAAAGCAATTCAAGGAAAAAAAAGTCACTCCACAGAAGGGTAAGCAGAGCTGGTTTAATGACAACAGTCTTCTAAAACAAAGCAAGCTTCAATCTTCCATTTAATCCACGCCAATTTATCAAAGTAAATTAAAGCCTCAAAAACTCACCAATCCTTTTAAAGATAATTTAGGCATTAAATATCCTAAACATCTGATCTATGATATGATTGTTAGCACTTTTTTTTTAGAAGACCTATATAAGTAGAATTTCTAGTTTGCATTTTAAAGAGTAATTATATGCAGCTATTCACTGATAAGATTCTCTCAAAAAAGTTAAAGAACGATTAAGGTGGAAAACAACTTGCGACTCCTAAAGTTAGGATGCTGAAACCTGAGTGATCACCGATATGACTGTATTTATGCATGTACCACCTCCTGTGTGTTTATTTTGTTTTATTGCTGGATTTTTGTTCTGATTTATAGGAGAGGGCGATGGGGATACCTTTTGACCTCAAACCGTGAGCTCACTCACTGCTCAAGAGGTTTCCAATCACTTTAAAAACAAGATTGATGCAATTCGTGGGGACCTCTCCATACCTATGCCACTTAACACACCCAGTACAAAACCACATATGTTCCTCTTTTTGATCTTGTTACTACAGAAGAGGTCATCAACCTTTTCTCAGAGGCCTGCCTTACTACTTGTCCGCTGGACTCCATTCTTTCACAACTATTAGTCGCCCTCTTTCTCTATCCTATGCTCCTTAAAGCTTATCTTCAATCTATTCCTCTCTACTGGTACCTTCCCCTCCCCTCTAAAGCATGCACCGATCACCCCCATGCATCTTAAGACCCATCTCCTTGCTCCCATTTACCTCTAAACTTTTAGAATGCATAATCTACAATCGTCTAAGCTCCTAACTCACAGAAAACAACCTTCTTGATTGCTTACAGTCTGGTTTTCTCTCACTGCACTCCACAGAAGATGCCCTACTAAAACTCACGATTTATGAACTGTTATAACCAATAGCTACTACTCCATACCCATACTAATAGACCTTTCTGCTGCCTTTGAAACTGTTGACCACTCCCTCTCCTCAAAAAAACTCCTCCAAGACTCTGCGCTTTCCTGGTTCTCCTCTTACCCTTCACAGCATTCCTTCCTGCCTACAACTTTATCCCCTTCACTTCCTTTCGGTGTAAGGATCCCCCAAGGTACTGTCCTTAGACCTCTCCTCTTCTCCATCTACACCTCCTCCCTTGGTCACTTGATAAACTCCCATGGCTTCCAATAACATCTTTATGCTGATGGCACTCAATTTTCTCTCTGTACTCTCCCACCTCACCCCTTCAGTCTCATTTCACGTTTTCTGTGAAACGTGTCTCCGTACTGGATCACTGCGCCAAAAAACCCCCAAAAAACTATGATTGATATCTTCTGATGTTCAACATTTACGTCACTGTCTGCTATTTCTACTGAGACTGTACATTACCTTACCAGATATCTTACCACAACTGATCAGTTATAGCAGAAATATAACTGTTGGAGCAGATGTCACTACCAATGTGCTGTATATTTTACAAACAATAAAAGACATAAGTGTAACCTGGCACTTTGCCAGTTTTTCCACAAAAGCACAGTGAGCATGTTGCACAGGACTCAATGTCCCCGATGCATATGGATTAGGGATTTTGTTACAGTTCCACAGACTGAAGAGTCCTCTTATTTATAGGAGTTAATAAAATGGCTGAAGCATTTACCTGCAATTCATATAAGATTTTGCATATGCTGGTAAGAAGATTTTAAACAATAAATAAAATAACAAGAAAAAGCTCATGCTTAACTAAAAGTGTGTTGCAAATGGTCGTATCAGTGACATATAAACATTAATTGGGTGCAATGGCACTTCACACACTGCTCTTTGCTTTATTTTTGTTTAATTATCACATACATATTGCAAACTGGGCTAAGCATTCTACAGCAGATACAAGACTATTTCTACCCTTTCTATCCCAGCTGTACACTGCTATCAATAGTAGCATTGGTCAACAGTATATTGCAAATGCTAATATTGATTGTTTTACAGAAGGGCACATTTAGGTTTCTAACCTGTAGATAGATAAAGGCAACAAAATGCCGGTCACATTATATTATTATGTCTACACTGCTTTAATTCTGACACATCTGTGAATGTATGAAAGACTGTGGCTTCAAAGACTATAAAACTGAATGGTGAGTTATCATTATATAGAAAACCACAAATAAAAAAGGTCAATGCTTAGAAAATGCATTTGAACTCTGTCCTCATAATGCCTGAAGAAAAGCAAAGGAGTGTCGAAGCCTCTCTCAAATTAACATTCATTTCACACTGAGGAGCTTAAAAAACTGCCCATAAAACACTCGGCACTTTTGAGGCGCTATCGGTGTGCTTCTTTTAAGGTCATGTAACAACGTGACTGAACCATTTTGTGACGCTTTAGAAGCACTTTTGCAGCACTTTTCAGGTACTGTTGAAGTGCTTCCCATTCATTTCAATGGAAAGGGGCATTTTTGAGGAGTTTTTTAAGCGCTCCACAGATGCTGCTTGCAGGACTTTTTTCACCGCCTCGTCAGCGCACCACCCCAGTGTGAAAGCATCCATTGAAATGAATGGAAATAAGTTTTCAGGTGCTTTTCATGCCCTATTTTTAGCACAAAAGCGCCTGAAAAGCACCCCAGTGTGAAAGGGGTCTAACTCAACTACTAATACACTGTAAATGATTAAAAAACTTTCCTAAATTTGTAATGCATGCAGCCCGGAGCCATTTCTGACACTTGTTTGCAAGTTAAAATCAGTATTTTTTTCTAGAAAATTACTTAGACCCCCCAAACATTATTTATATATATTTTTTAGCAAAGACTCTGGAGAATAAAATGGCAGTCATTGGAATATTTTAAGTCACGCGGTATTTGTGCAGCGGTCCTTCAAACGCAATTTTTTTTTTAAGAAATACACTTTTTTGAATTAAAAAATAAGAAAACAGTAAAGTTAGCCCAATTTTTTTTGTATATTGTGAAAGAGGATGTTACGCCAAGTAAATAGATACCAAACAGGTTACGGATGAAAATTGCGCACACTCGGGGAATGGCGACAATTGACAGTACTTAAAAATCTCCATAGGTGACGCTTTAAAAATCTATAGCAGTTACCAGGTTAGAGTTACAGAGGAGGTCTTTTGCTATAATTATTGCTCACGCGATCATGGTGATACCTCACATGTGTGATTTAAACACTGTTTACATTTGCAGGTGCGACTTACTTATGCGTTTTCTTTGCTGCACAAGCACGCGGTGACGGGGGGCACTTTCATTTTTTTTTATTATTTATTTTATTTTTTTAGCACTGTTCCTTTAACAAAAATAAATCTGATAACTTATTGGTGACACAAGGAATGTAAACATCCTTTATGGGGGGGATCTGGGGTCTAAAAGACCTCCAATCCCTTCCGTTGCACTTAAAAGTATTCAGATCGCTGGAATTTGCGATTCTGAATACTGTCCCTTTTTTTTTTAAATCGGCACCATTGGCAGCCGAGTAAACTGGAAGTGACGTTGTAACGTCGCTTCCGGAATTTCACGAAGGAGACCGAATCGGAGCCGATTCCGGCTTCGTTCTGGACTCCTAGCAGCCGGCGGACGCATGCTTCAGTCTCCTGGTGAGAAGGGAAACTGGGGAAGAGCAGCGGGAGGGCGGTGTCCCCTTCCACTGCCTGGGATAACGGGCGAGCAGCTGCTGAGCCAGATCAGCCGTTATCACCATATAGCCAACCGCCCGGTCTGAAAAATGGTACTGGGTTATAAGCCTGTAGCTGCAGGCTATACCCCGATGCATCCACTTTTCCCGACCGCCATATGGGTACGTTGATTTGAGTGAAGTGGTTAATGTGCATTACACCAGCCACAATGATCTGTTGTGTTCAGTGTTCAGAATAACACTGTAGCACCCAACAGCCATGTGACATTGATAGAGCCATAGAGCAGCAGCTATGTGCTGTGATCATCGTAAGGATGATGATCATTAATATGAGTTGCTAGTTTACACTTGCGTTTGGAGGGGCAGTAAAGACATGGCTGAACCACATTTTTACTGCCCTCCAACCACTCCCTTTTAGGACCTTTTCACCCAAGCTTTCCAATTAGGTCTGCCTGTCAGTTTTACATGCAGACCTGATTAGAAGCTCCATGTAGGTTTACAGGTGGCCGGATGTAAATGAACTTGTGTCTGTTTACACATGCTTACCTCCAAATCCATCAAGGTCCAGAAAGAAAAATGGAAAAGGTCTGCATCCTTTTGTATTTTTCCAGACCTAAATGTGACGGATCCATGTGGCTACCCATAGAGCCATTGCAAGTCCACCCGTGTCTGCTGTGTGTATGCTAACACAAACTTTGCAGGTACAGATGTCAAAACACGGACATCTGTCCCGTTCATCTCCAATTCAGCAGGGGATCCACTCATGTATCTCCTGCTGAGCGTCTCAGTATGAAAGAGCCCTTATACTGCAAAGGAAGTGGAGAAGTTCATATGCCACAACCACTATGCTTTCCTGTGCAGCAAAAATTATCCCCACTGTCACCACCCACCATGTTTTCTGCTGAACATTATCCCATTCAACTGCTATCAGGGTTTTTAAGTGGTTAAAACAGGTGGTGAGGAGGTGATGCAACACCTCCTCACTGGCTGCCAAATGTTCTCTGAAGAGCAATCCAGATGCAGATCGCTTTTCAGAGAGCAAAAAGTGTGAACTAGCCCATAAAAACCGGATAGGGGGCGATGGTAGACTGGGGGTGCTGATGTGTAGGTGGGGTTTTGGGGACAGGGGCCCCATCAGGATGGCTGTACGGGGCCCCATGATTTCCAAGTGGGGCCCTGCTCTCACAGCCACAGAACAGACAACGGATTGCTCCTAATTACCCAAGTGTCTTGCACCCCTTTTGTTAATTGGGAACAGCATCTATTGCGCGTTCTAAATTTAGAAAAGTTGTGCAAGCTTCTGTTAATCCTCATAGATTCTAAGTTCTAACGAGCAGGGCCCTCTGATTCCTCCTGTATTGAATTGACTTGTATTGTAACTGTACTGTCTGCCCTCACGTTCTAAAGCATTGTGCAAACTGTTGGTGCTATATAAATCCTGTATAATAATAATATAGTAATAATAAAGTGATGGATCTCTTCACAATTAAGACCACACACAGCTTTATCTAATTACATGTTCAAAAGAGAATTTTCCTGCAATTCGTTGGCTTTCTCTTTCAATATTTTTATGAAATTCGAAAGCATGTATAAACAAGCGATACATACTTTGGCCTTCATGGCCTGAAAAATAACAGACCAGTACATAGAGGACTCAGATAAGTATAGATGATTTGTTACATATGAAATGGCATGGATAACAGTTATGTAACCTGTCTTATGCTGATAGATCGTGAAACTTGTTAACATGTTAGAATTTTCTGATAGGGTCATTGTTCCTCGCTTACATGTTAGTAGTAACTGGGGATTCACCTGGGTAAGGCCGGCGAAACCTGTTGAGGAAACCAGGGTCAGGAGGATGTCATGTAACTCACCTGCCCTCCCAATGGGAACAAGCTGTGGACAGAGAGAAGGACATCCTTCTAATGATAACCGAGTTGTGTTGGTTAACTCGGGGAATAGGCGGAAACCTATTTCCCTGTGGTTAGTATTTATGAAATGGAAATGCATTTGCTAGCAGATAGATCGGTCTTATGTAAGCAAGGAACTACCCAGAAATTTGTTGGCTTTCAACCCTATGGACCTTGTAGAAACAACAGAACGAAGTTCTTCAACTTTTGCCCCATCACTAAGATCCTATACCTAGTCTGTTGCAACATCATTTACTTAAAGCGGAGGTCCGCCCAGAACTCAAAGTGACATACTGAAGCTGCTGACTTTTAAGAATAGGACACTTACCTGTCCTGCAGTCCAGCAATGTCGGCACCACAGCTGATGTTTCAAGCTGTTGGGTGCTGCTGTTGCTGGTAAGGGAGCCCGCCTTACGGCTTCAATTCTAGGCCTCTACTGCACATGCGTGAGGCACCGCTTCGCTCTCCTACTGGCCCGGCGGCGCGGGAAGGAGGAGGGAGCAGGAGGGATGATGTAGTTCGCCGTTGACTCGTCTCCCGGAAGTGGGGACAGGGTACCTGTCAAAGACAAGTAGCTGCTCCCCCCCCCCGAAAAGTGCCAAATGTGGCACTGGAGGGCGGGAGGAATCAGATAAGCGGTAGTTCCACTTCTGGGTAGAACTCCGCATTAACTAAAGAAAAAAAAGTTGTCCTGAGCTAAAAACTTTGGAAGTGTTACGGTTGACGCTAGACGGGCTCCACAAATCCATAAAAAGTGTTATCTTTAGTGTCAAGCATGTATTTAGTAGCAGCTGGATAAGAACTGTAGATAAATAAAATGTACTTAAATTCAATTGCTGGTTCACACATATAATTGTTAAAACCATAGTTCTAAAAATGATGCACAACCTCAGCCATTAAACGTTTTCAGAAAGGAATAGTGTTGCAATGACTTACCATAATGCATGTAACAGTTTCCTTTGGTGGGATCCAGCTGTATTGCTTTTAAAAAGTAACGCTCAGCTTCACCTTTACGTCCCTGAAAACAAAATTAAGAATGTTTTAGTGTAACAAACATTTTCCTTAGGTTCACATTCAGATGGGTTGCAGGAACCGTCTACCAAACACCACAAAACTCTTGGTGCAATCAACTAAAAAACACAAAATGCATGCCAGTGCATTGCAAGACCAACCAGCAAAGGCAAGATGTTAAAGTGTTACTAAATCCAGGACCCTGCATTCACTAGATCTGATCTCCCGCAGTACACAAAACAGGGAAATGCAATTATTTTAGTAAATTTAAACTGCTAAATACCTTTTCTCATCAGCAGTTAGAGCAGTCTTGCGACCTTGATCCATGTCTGGCTGAGCACTGGTAAATGCTTGTAACAGGAGTTTTCATTCTACTGACTGTCCTAAAAGGCTATAGGACCCCCGACCCTCTGTCTGAACAGTGCAGAATGGCCCTGTGCTGATCACATGCACCCTCCCAAAAAAAAAAAAACCTCTCTAGCGATACACACCAAACTAAGCATGTGCAGAGTTCCTCCAAGGCTCTGTACTAACAGCAGATGGATTGGGGACAGTAAGAGATGGAGTAGGACATAAAAAGACAAGGATCAAACAGCCTTTTTACACAATGCAGAAGCTTAACCCCCTTGGTTCCACAGTGAGTATAACAAGCATGCTTTACTGCATATACAGACTAATTTTATTGTTGAGCTTTAGTAACTCTTTTGGGTTGAGTTAGATCATGGCTTCATATTTCTGATGGACACGAATGAAAGAACTTCAAGTGGTAATGCTCTCGACAAATTAATTCATAGTTGTCAATACTAATAAATAAATATAACTGATTTTGCTACTGGACTTGTCCAAAACATTAATAGAAAGGAATACTGAAATATTATAAACACACTCTTGAGAGGCCTATAATATTTTAGTGGAAACAACCAAAGGCAACACAGTACTCAGACCCTGCTCTTAATGGAAAATAAAGGAGATATGAGCTATGATTTCAGTGCTTCTAGCCAAGTTTAAGGATGAATTTCTCCACAATGCCTATAGCTACTGAGGTCAGTGAGGACTTTAATTTTAAAGCGATTTGAACACACAACCTAGAATTTGAGACCAGATAGTGTTCCTGCTTTTCATCTTAATTATCTGCAGTAACTACTTATAAATCCTGTTTAAAGATTGACTAGAGGCTCAGTTGGCAACAAGAAAAACAACATATACTCCACTTTGTTGGAGGGGTGGTGGGGATGAAGGAGTGCTGGACATCTAAAAGTACTTATAGTTCTGGTTAGGTATATTTTTATGGTACATGTTAGCTTGCAGGCAGCTCTCTAATTCTCTAGTGTAGTCCTTGTACAAACATTAATACAGAATAAAAGATGACCATGCAAATCCACTGGTATGTGTCCACAATTAACTTTATTGGTTGTTTTTTTTTTAAAAAATGCATTTTAGAGAAGTCCCACTTAGGACTGAAGTATACTGCATACAGTGGCAACGGTTTTGTGTTTTTTTTTTTTTTCTTTCCTGCAAAATAAAGGTATACTGTGCTAGTATGCATCGCATACTAGCTCATTATGTGACACTTACGTACAAACGAAGCCCGCATCATCCCCGCTGGAGGCCCCATCCATCTTCACTTGTCTTCCTTCCAGGGCCGCGGACTACAGCTGTATGACTCGCGGGAGCCGCTGGTCACGGCACACGCTTCTGAACAAACGGCATGGGCAGCCGTTCCTTCAGAGTGCATGCACCATGACATCATTGGCACAATATACAGTAAATATCTCCTAAATGGCGCATATTTAGGAGATATTTACAGTACCTATAGGTAACCCTTATTCTAGGCTTACCTATAGGTACAAAGTATACAGGAATGTTTACTACATCTTTAAGAGAGAGTTTTCCTCAGTTTGGACAGATTTCCTTATATTTACTGTTGTGCCTATGAAACTGGAAGAAAAAGGAAATATTCCCAATAAAGCACAGACAAAAAATAACCTGAACAGGGCTTTAATACAGGCATTATTATATATTTATATATTATTAAAAAAGCAACTCCAGGCAATGAGCCAAGATATGAGTTGCTGTGCTATCTTGGAAGCATGACCACATTTAAGGCACAGGACGAGTTTGGGGACTTGGTCCCGCTTATCATATGGACACACATGGAGATGTGTCAGTATAAAACAGACCTGCACAAGGCACAGTGCTAATCGCCCCTTGTGAATGAGGCCTATGTAAAAAAGGCTACTTTGTTTACCTTTATGCTTCTTTCACACAGGCGTTCCGTTCAGGTCCGCCTGTCAGTTTTGTCAGGTGGACCTGAATGGACACTCCATGCAGCCCTATGGATCGACGGATGTCAGCGGAGATGTGTCCGCTGACACCGGTCGTTCTCCAATCCGCTCCAGATCCATAGAATCTGATGGAGAAAATCCCCATCCGTCTGTGGATCGGTTCGGATGACAATGGACAGATGGTCCATTGCCATCCGATTTGCCATAGAGGAGAGCAGAGCTCTGACAGATCTGTCATCTGTCGGCTCAGCGGGGATAAGCAGAGCGATCCCAGCTGAGCAAAACGATGCCCGCTAGTGGAGACAGCTGTGTGAAACCGGCCTTAGTCTGAATTTTATTTATAATCCATTAGAACCAAACACCTATGAGAGCTCAACTTTCAAATTAAATATGCTCTTTTCATAAGGAAAATGTTGACGTGCACAGAAAAAATATCAAATAAAGATGTTAAATCTGCCAAACATGCCTCTGTTTAGTGGTTTAATAAATAAGCCAACCCATAGCAAAGACCACTGCAATTACAGGTCTATCATGCCAGAAAACTGAGCCAGAAGAGTGATTGGATAAGAATATCTTATTAGTGTTATTGCGTTAAATTGAACATAGAAGCTGTTACATACATAAGTTCAAGATTCAGCTGCTCAAGTAAGCCTGGTTATAGCCCAAAGGTATTATAAATGCACATGTTTATTTTTGAAGTAAACATGCCAGCAGTTAGAAAAAAGCATTAGCCAATGTTTCACCCAATCTGGCTTTCCCACAAGTTATACATCCAAAGATTTTCTACAAAAACACACTTCTTGAAAGGCCATAAGGATGGGCTCGGGTGTGTTCGCAAGTGCACGTGCCCGAGTCTGCCAGGAAGTGAGCCCTGCACTGTGCCAATCACAGGCAGTGAGACATTTCCCCATGCCCGGCTACAGTGATTGGGAAATGTCTCCCTGCCTGTGATTAGCGCAGTGCAGGTTTCACTTCCCGGCAGGCTCGTGCACGTGCACTTGCACACACGCCTGAGCCCATCCTTACAAGACAGTACACAACTAGGCAAGTTTTGTTCCCATGTGACAGTGTTAGGGCATGGAGACTGGCCACTCAAACATTAAGCACTGCATAGAAGCATTACTTCATCTTTGTTTAACCACTTCAGTTCCGGAAAATTAACCCCCTTCGTCACCAGGTCATTTTTTGCGTTATGGCACTGCATTCTTTTAACTGAAAATTGCACGGTCATGTGGCACTGTACCCAAGTAAAATGTATGTCCTTAGTTTCCCCACAAATAGAGATTTCTTTTGGTGTTATTTGATCAGCTCTGTTTTTGCGCTATAAAAAACAAAAAGACCAACAATTTTGGAAAAAAAAAATATTTTTTTCTTTCTGCATATAAAACAAGCAGAAAGTAAATCAAATGTCTTCATCAATTTAGGCCAAAATGTATTCTGCTACATAATTTTGGTAAAAAAAAAAAAAAAAAAAACCCAATAAGTGTATATAGATTGGTTTGCTCAAAAGTCGTAGCATTTATGAACTATGGGATATATTTATGGAATTTTTATTTATTTTTTTACTATTAATTGCAGCAATCAGCAACTTATAGCGGGATTGCGATTAATAGAGTGATCAGTGCTAAAAATATGCACTGTCACTGTACTAATGACACTGGCAGGCAAGGGGTTAACATCTAGGGCAATCAAGGGGTTAAATTGTGACCAACATGTGTTACTGTGTGTGCTGTTTTTACTAAGAAATGTGCCGTTCTTTATTTCCTGTGGCCTATGTGTCACATGAATGAAAAGAAGACAGTTGGAAAGAATGGAGGGCAAGGGTGGGGGAGACAGCTTTGTGCCCAATCTGAAACTGGACTTTATGCGCTCCTAGGGTTTATTGCTCCTGTTCTTTTCCATGAACAGGGAACGGGCCGTATAATATTTACAACTATTGCATAGATATCCTGGATACATTTAAGCATTTCAAAACCTCTCAGAAATCACTGTAGGAAAAGTCAGATACATTTCAATTTCACTCCTTTATACGTAGGCCCCTGTAACCTGAAATCCTATTAATCACATTTCTAAGCCATCAAACCATTAAAATGTTTTGCCAGCACAAACAAAAGCCAGGTGTCTAAATTGCATATGGATATTTTTGTACAGGAAAGTATGCCAAAACTGACAAACAATGTAAAAATAATGAAACAACAAAGCCAAACACTGAGGAAATAGAAAAATGTATGCCTTAACTAAAATCTTTTCCTATGAGGTCTCCAAAAATAGCTTAGAACTATTTCACAATTTGTATATATATATATATATATATATATACACACACACACACACACACACACACACACACACACACACACACACACACACACACACACACCCCTCTCCATGAAATTCTTAAAAATGATTGGAGCCTAAAATTGCTTATATCTTATATGCGGAACCTGACGTTCCGGGATCACACAATGAGTGGTCCCATTATGAAAAGCCTAGGAGGATCTTAAAAGAAGATAACTCCAACTTTAAAGAATAGGTTCACCTTTGGAACACGATAGACCCATATTTAGGACACAACATCTTCCAGATCATACCGCGCTCGCCCGCTCCAGCAGGCAAGGAATCCTCACATTTTAAAATTAGTGCAGCTGTGCAGTGCTCTGCCCGCACAACCATGTCATTCTTTCACAGGGATCTGTGAATTTATAAACTACAAGTCCAGTCTTCCACCACGGGTGACAGCTTGTAGTTCTCAATGGACTGCGTAGGCGCTGATGAGTGCCCTTGTAATCCACTGGCACTTCCTTTAGCTTTCAAACTGATATCCTGTAGAGAGGTATGGGCAAGAAAGCTGGAGGAAATGTCTGCAGGACCTTTGCAGGCAAAGCATAGAATCAAAAAGAGTGTATTTCATTTTTAATAACCACTTCAGATCCACGCTATAGCCGATTGACTGCTACAGCGCGGATCTGAATTGCCGGGGCGACTTCAATTGACGTTCACCCCTTTCCGCGCTCCAGGCACGCACTCGCAGCCGCCACTCGATGTCCGCCGGAGACCTGAGAGCCTTTAATAAAGGCCCAGAATGGGGAACCGCCAATGTAAATACGGCGGTTCCCCGTTCTGTGAGAGGACAGATGACAGATCTACTTAACTGTGATCGGGATCAGTTAGATCTGTTATGTCCCTGTCAGCCCCACACAGTTAGAACACAATGAGGGTACACAGTTAACCCCTTGATCGCCCCCTTAGTGTTAACCACTTCCCTGCCAATGACATTTATACAGTAAACAGTGGCAATTTTTAGATCTGATCGCTGTATAAATGTCATTGGTCCCAAAAAAAAAGTGTCAAAAATGTCCGACATGTCCGCCGCAATATCGCTGTCCTGATAAAAATCGCAGATCATCGCCATTACTAGTAAAATAAATAAATAAATAAAAACACCATGAACCAATTCCCATAGTTTGTAAACGCTATAACTTTTGCGCAACCCAATCAATATACGCTTATTGCGATTTTTTTTTACCAAAAACATGTAGAAGAATACATATCAGCCTAAACTGATGAATACATTTTTTTTTGTGGATATGTATTATAGCAAAAAGTAAAAAAAAAAATTTATTTTTTCAAAATTGTCGCTCTTTTTTTGTTTATAGCGCAAACAATAAAACCCGCAGAGGTGAACAAATTCCACCAAAAGAAAGTTCTATTTGTGGGAAAAAATGGATGTCAATTTTGTTTGGGTGCAACGGCGCATGATTTCCATTCAAGGAGTGACAGCGCTGAAAAGTGAAAATTGGTCCGGGCAGGAGGGGGGTTTAAGTGCCTACTAAGCAAGTGGTTAATTATTGTGCAATACAGTAGTAATAAATAAAACTATCCAACAGAAAGGCAAAAGGCCTCTAATCTATTTCATGTAAATGTATTTTCCCTTAAATTGCAAAGTTACTGTGCAAAAGAGTAATAAATAGAACTAACAAAATGGCAGAAGGCTGTTATTCTGTTTCATGTACACATATTTCAACTTTAAGACCCCTTTCACACTTAGGCAGTATTCAGGCATTTTAGCACTAAAAATAGAACCTGTAAAGCACCTGAAAACTGTCTTTCAATTCTCCCCAGTGTGAAAGCCTGAGTGCATTCACACTGGGGCGGTACGCTTGCAGGACAGGAAAAAAACTCCTGCAAGCAGCATCTTTGGGGCGTTGTGGGAGCGCTGTATACACCGCTCCTAACCCACCCACTGGAATGCATAAGCAGCACTTTGGAAGTGCCGCAACACGTGTGCTTTTAACCCCTTGTTAAACCCTTCTTGGGGGTTAAAAGCTCCCCACTAGTGGCGGAAAACCTTCGCTAAAACGGCAATAAAGCACCGCTAGTTTTAGCTTTACCGCTAATGCTCGGGCGGTTCCAGTGTGAAAGGGGTTTAATTGAAAATTATTGTGTAAATAGTATATATCATAACTCGATGATATTTCCAAACCTCAGATATGGTCCACCTTTGTTGGTAGCGCACACCTCCATAGTCCTTTTAACTGATTGGGGAAGGGTCCGGTGAGGGGAGGTGTCACGCAAAAATAGCCGGGCTATTGAGGGCGAGCACTGGAACAGGGTAGTGGCCATAGAGACACAGCGGTGTCTTTGGAGGCTGCGTATTACAGCATGGCACAGGCCATAATACGCACAAGTTAAGCAAACCTTTTTTGGCCATTATCTGCACCTTTGTTTTTTATTGGCAAAATGCTGATAACCCTATTTTTGGTGGGCAATATATTGGTGCATACCTAAATACAGTCATGCAAAATACACCGGTACACAGGAAAACTTAAAGTGGTACTAAACCCAAAACCAAAATGTAAAATATTTCAGCTTACCAATGTGGCAGCTAGTTCTCTCTTTTTAGGCTTTTTTCCCCACTTGGTTTTTACCTGGTGATCTGGCTCGTAACACACCACTTGTATTTGGCCCCTTTCACACATACGTTGACGGATGAAAAAAGGACATCAATGCATCTCTATGGAAAAACGGATGACAATGGATTATCCTCCATTTGCATCAGTTTTCATCCGCTTCCGTCAACATCTGTTATTTTTGAACAGATCCGTCCAAAAAACGGATCGGAAGAAAAACAGATGTAAACTGACGAATGGTCAGTTTTTCATCCGTTTTTGCATCGGTAGTAGATGTAAGAAAAACGGATGAATACTTCATCCGTTTTGACGTGACTGAACTGATGAAATGAATGGTCCGTATGTGTGAAAGGATCCTTAGAGTGCTCCCACTCTGGATAAAGCACCCCTGTCAGTGGTAAATGGTTTGTCCCATCCCTGTAATTTGCAGGAGAGCTTGTTCTTTAAAAAAAAAAAAACATACTTACTGTTAAGATCACCAGGTAAAATAAAATAAAGAAAGCCTATAAAAATATCTAATGCAGCCATCATTTCTATTAATTGGTGGAACTTTTAAAAAGTAAAATAAACTTGACCCAAAATTATTAGTTTTCTTTTAGGATTTATAGCAGAGCAGGCACATAATAAAAGATTGGGCTGAGAACATGTGTCACTGACAATGAAGCTGTATAATAGCACAGCAATGTTCACTAATACAGTATATTGTATTCAGGACTAAAAGCAGTTTGAACTGACTGACCTTAGCAGTTTTATTGTTCAAATCTGCTTGTAACCTATCTTCTCTACACTAAGAAACCAATGGGAAATTCACCTTTCTGCTCTCAGCTTCGAGAAACAATATAGTAGACCAGAAGCACATTTACTATAAAGCAAATTTAAGTGTACTAGCCAAAGTTTTGCCTGTTCATTCCACTTTGGGGACAGCGGTATAAACAACTTCTAATAGGACAATACTGTGATGACTAGAAATGTTTAAAATGTAACCAAGCACAACATACAAAATCGAGCAGTTTAGGTCTCGTCTATCTGAATGTATGGAGAGTACATCACACAATTCACCGCAATATACACCGCATACCCCATCTTACTTCTCTATAAACTCACCACACTTGCCCATCATAGCTCATACCTTCAGAGAGCTCCACTGGTAAATAAACAGGCAGTCACTTGTGAGGTTGCAAGCAGATACTGTATACTAATCCCTTTTGATGTGAAGTTTACACATTTGTTGTATAAAGTATCACTTTGCTGCCCCTCTCAATATTGGCCTTGTTCTGTGATCACCGAGTCAATGAAATCCCGGCCCTTACCATGTGATCAGCTGTCAACCAATGACAGCTGATGACACGATGTAAACAGAAGATCGGTAAGCGGCTTTTTTTTTTCAGATTTTACGGTACAAGGTAAACTACTCAAACTATATCTACAGATTGCACAATACATGGTAAATGCTCAAATGTCATAAATGTCATTTCAGTTTAGGTCTGCTTTATTTCTCATCTCTGGGGAGCGGGGGGGCTATATGATTGGCATATATGCACACAGCTGCTCTAAATGGTAATATTTACTAAAAAGTGCCCAAAGTTACTATCGTTGTAAAGATAGGGTACCTTTGTCCCAAAACATGACAATAGAGGAATTTTGTTGGGGAGGCTAAGACGGACTTTAATGGTACCATATAAATTAGAGATACAAAATTTCATATAAAAATATAACACTGTATTACAAAAATACATTTGAAACTGCACATATCATGGCTCTGAGTATCCCCAACAAAATTCCTATTTTGCTCTAAATGGTCAATCATTAAAATTTAAATCTCTCAAAATGTAAAAGTTTTTTTTAAGCTTAAGGGAAAATCAATCAGGAATAGTCACATGCAGCAGTGTATTTGGGTAGCAAATGCACTCTCTCACCGTCAAGGTCAGTAGCTTGCCATAAGTAAGATGTGCTGGGATGTGGTCAGGCTTTGATCTCAGAGACTCCATATACCAGTGCTCAGCTTCAGATACCTTGTTCAACCTCATGTAGGCTTCTCCTGTTGAAAGATCAGAAAAGGGTTCAGAATGGCTAGTATCAGATTATTCAAGTTAAAAAGTCACATTACTGCACACATGACAAAATCTCAGTAGGAGAGGCAGAGAAATTATTACCCACCTGGGTAGCAAAGTTGCAGAAAGGGGAAAACACTGAGGCATAGCAGGAAAAATAGAATGAAGTTCCTAAATGCACCCTCTGCAGTTCATCTGAAAGTGGATAAACCACATTTGGTAGAATCCTAACTCTCTATACCACCGCCAATCTTATTAGGGACATTTACAAGGAAAGGCAGTTTAGTTATCAATGTTCAGAATGCTCTTAAGAGTAAATAGATTAAAAATAGAGAACATTTAGCAAGAATGCATAGGCCAATTTAACTATATTGCTATTGTATGGAAAATTCAAGCAGACTAATGCAAACATACACTTTAATGGGCCTTAAATTAATGCTGTCTAAAATAAAGTGAACTGAGCACAACATTCACACGTGGGAAGATAAAAATGCTGCACTGAGAGAAAAATTAAACCACAAATATCATTTTATCTCCCATCTTAAGTGGCATAGTTGATACAACAATCAATGATGTTTATTTGCTGCAGTTTAATAGCTCTTTAACTGTTCTGCTTATAAAATGCAGCTGTCACTAGAAGCATCCATCTCTATGACAAAAATGTCATAAAGTAACATCTATCATTTTTTTTTAGCAGCTATTCAACAATATGTTGGTTCCCTGCATCAGCAGTTCTTGGCACAGGACTTTCAGTGCCAAAAATAATTGAAAATTAATGTGTTTCTCTGCACTCTCCTGACCACTAAACTTAAAGCTGAAGTGTAGGTAAAACTTTTTTTTAATAGTAGTTTAAAATAATTGTCTGTTTTTTTTTACTGTCAGTTTCCTGTCAAGAAGATTTTCCCTCACCTCCAGTGGAACTGAAAAGAATCTGCCCAATGTTGACAGCAATTAAAACTTGGCCTGTTAGCGACTCTTACCATTTGGCAAGAAAGTGTTTTTGTTTTATGTTTCTGTTGGGGACATTTGCCATCATTTCCTATTACAAGAGGCATCACACCAGTGAAGGGATTCTCAATGTAGACACACATGGGACAGCAAAAACCTGCAGGTTGTAACCCTTCTGTTTATGAAAAATAAAAAAGAAAAGAAAATCTACCTCCTACCTTCGGCCTGACTCTGTATTTATTCCTCCCAAACTCCAAGCCTAACCACTAAAATTAACTCAACCTACACCACAAACAGAAACCATGTTTGCCTTAAACCTACAAATGAATCCTCAGAACTTAACCTAATCCGTTAGTTTTGTACCAAATAAAACACATCTTTTTCATATATTCATCTGAAAATGTCATAATATCTCCCCACCTGGGCACTTCTGTTACTATATAAAAAAAAAGGTTTTTTTATTTTTTTTTCTTTCATCTACATTGCGGTCAACCCCAATTCCAAAAAAAGTTGGGACACTGTGTAAAATGTACACTGCAATCTACTATCTATAGATACAGGCAGCACGGCTCGATCAAGCACACACAGGTGCACTCATAGAAAGAGGCTTCCTGGGGGGCGCATGCGCGGCGCGATGCGGAGAGGAAGCACGTCCTGAAAGCTCCGCCGGCTCCGCTCTGTTTAACGGCTACAATAGGGCTTAGGCCCGCGATCACCCACCTCAAAAGTGCCATAACCTCAATAGGAACCACCCGTGCATGCCTGGGAGACGCAATGCGAAGACCCGCCGCTCACAGGGCCACTTAACAGCTTACCTGCTACGCTCCACAGAGAAGGCCAGGATGGCTCAAGATGGCGCCGACCCAGCACTCCGTGCTGTTAAGCACATGGACAACATAGCAGCATCACAGCAACCTGCATCTCAGTCTGCATCCCAATCAGCAAACAGTGAGTACTCTCCCATGCAAGAACAACCCTGTTCACTTACTAAAATGGACTTAGAGGAAAGCTTAACTAAAATGTACATGAAGCTTGCTGACAAGATACAAACAGAAATCGCTAAAGCAACTTCCGCACTCTCACAAGAAATATCCTCATTGGGCAATAGAACAGATCGTTTAGAAACTAAACATGACGAACTAGCACTAGCCCACAATGATTTAAGAAAAGATTTTGAGCAATTATCCGAAAACTTTGCCTACGCACAAACGCAAATCGAGGATTTGGATAATCGCAATCGCAGACACAATTTACGCATACGTGGTATTCCAGAATCAGTAACTGAAATTTCCTCGGCAGTCCTAAAGATTTTCCATACACTTGTTCCTAACAAAGAGGACAATGCGTTCGCATGTGACAGAATTCATAGAGCCCTGAGACCTAAACCCCCGTCAGACAAACCCCCAAGAGACATTGTATTATGTCTAAAAGATTTCTTAATTAAAGAAGAAATCCTCAGAGCTGCAAGAAACTCCCCCAACATTGGTCTGGATGGGGTTAAAATTCAAATCTTCCCTGATATATCCCCAGCGACACTAGAACGCAGAAGAAACATGAAAGAAGTCACCTCTGTCCTGCAAAACGCCCGCATCCGTTACAGATGGGGCTTTCCATTCAAATTATCAATCCCTCATAATGGCACAGTGTACACTGTTTATAACCTTGCAGAGGGCAAAGATCTACTGATTAAATTAGGATTACTGGAACCTGAACCCTCCCTTCGTCTACCTTCTACTCCCAGACCATCTCCTATATGGTCCACCCCATCATCACGTAGAGAGCAAAGAAGAAGTAGAGATGCATTTAACAACCGCTTTGTATAAACGCCATATTCCAGCCTGGCCAGGCTCAATACATTCCCTGTCTGCTTTTCATAATCCTTTTTAATTTTTTATTTTTTATTCTTTTTATTTTTTTTATTTTTTTTTTCTCAACCTGCTATCTCATTCGTGGTTACATTCTCTCACCAAAATGTGCATTTAGGTTTCAGCATCTGCATACCACCAGATGGCAGACTGTGTCTTACAGATCATCACCTACCTGCAGTCTATACAAAATTAAACCACTGAACTGACAAGAGACTTCATCTGCTTAATGAGGTAACCACATCACAAGTGTGTACGGTAAAGATATACGACATTTTATCTTTATAATCAACAGGTAATTTTTGACTTGTTCTCTCACTACAATCCACTTTTCCAATATCAATTTCCCTCTACGAGTCAATATCCCACGGAACTTTTTAAAGGCTTAACACCAACCTCAGGCATATATGAATATCCAACCTAAGACTCCCCCCTGGTGGACAGAAAAGAACAGAACACATTTTTACTTTTACTTCTCTCACTCCTTTTCAATTTTTTTTTTTATTTATTTATTTTTTTTTTTTCTCTTTCCTTTACATAAGTAACACGGACTTAAACAATATTAAGCAATTCTGTATCTTGATACCTAAATGCACTATTATATGATGCCTATTCAACCTAATAGTTGATAACATTTTCTCCCATTTATTCTTAACACTGTTTGTTTATAGTATGCTACACGGTGTACATTTGAAATCTCCGTTTTTATTCTTGTTTTCTTTATGCCGTTTTCAGAGTTGGAGTTGCTGGTTTGTCCCCCTCGTGTCACAGGGTTAGATCATACACACTTTCTTCCCTTCAGAGATCCACCCTCTGACACGCTTTGGACGATCCAGTCCAAGTAAGGTTTACGTTTGTCAATGGATTTTATTCCATATGACCCCTTGATTAAAAATGTTGCTCAGTTTATCCTCTTTTTCATAATCTTTACTTTTTTTGCCTATGTTAAAAAAATTGTTGTAAAGGTCACAACTTTACATATCTTTCAACCAGGTTTCAAACTGGTAGACACTTTGTGCATACCCTATGTTGTAATATATTCAAACACATATGTTGTCACCACACTCAAGCTCATTCTATGGTACTTTCTACTCCAGATTAAAGTCCATATACTCCCATCTGTTCCCCCTTCTTATGCCCATACAATCACCCACCTATACTCTATGCAATATCCCAAACTTCCGAAATGAAGAACTTAAATATCATTTCCCACAATGTACAAGGTTTTAACTCACCCCATAAAAGGAAGAAGGCTTTTGGTAACTATAAAAGATTAAATGCCGATATTATTCTACTCCAAGAGACTCATTTCTCCTCAGCTGGCCACCCAAATTTTCTAGACAAATCATATAACCAATCCTACTTCACAACCTTTTCAAATAAGACCAGAGGAGTTGCCATTCTTATTAAAAACACGATTATCCTAGATATACAACATATCTACAAAGACCCTGATAGTAGATTTATAATAATTAAAGGTACACTGCAGGGTCGCCCAATAACCCTAGCTTCGTTGTACGCCCCAAACGAAGCACACTCTACATTTTTAAAAACTTTTTTTGACAAACTTGAAAGTTATGCCTCCTCTCATATCATTATTGGGGGTGATTTTAACTTAGTTGCTCACCCCAACCTGGATAGAAGCAATCCTTCACCCTCCGTAAACTCCTCAACCGGTTATACTACCCCCAACATTTTTACATCAGATTAGAACGGCTCGACAACACTCCCCGTCTCTTCACCCACATAACAAATTATGGACACAATACCCATGCGGTTCACAGCTAATCAACTTCCAACAATTCCCTAAATCTCTAGCTAAATCACTTCGTAAACCTCCTCCCACTTCCTAACGAAGATAGGTCCAACCCCACTCGTTGATTCAATTTTAGTGGGGGTTATTACTATACTCTCCTCCGTATTGAAAGTTCAAACAGTTTTTTTCAAAAATTTTTACATCTCACACGAAGCAAACCCCGCATGTTGCTTCGATCCCAATAACCCGCTGGGACGTCACATGGAAATTAA
>BLSH010218549.1:670743-694981 GCA_018402905.1 Glandirana rugosa
TGTCGACCTTTGCTGCACAGAACGATCTGACTGGACTAGGTAGAGTCTGTTGCTTTAAGGGAAAGATTATTCTTCTAAAATCATCAAGTTGTACAGGGAAAGGTTCCAGCTGTTGTTTTAATGGAAAGATTAGTGTTCTAAAATCATCATCAAGTTGTACAGGGAAAGGTTCCAGCTGTTGTTTTAATGGAAAGATTAGTGTTCTAAAATCATCATCAAGTTGTACAGGGAAAGGTTCCAGCTGTTGCTTTAAGGGAAAGATTACAGTTCTAAAATCATCTTCAAAGTGTGTGGGAAAAGCCTATTTCAGCCGCATAGAGCCATATTACTGTTCTAAAATCATCTTCAAAGTGTGTGGGAAAAGCCTATTTCAGCCGCATAGAGCCATATTACTGTTCTAAAATCATCTTCAAAGTGTGTGGCAAAAGCCTATTTCAGCCGCATAGAGCCATATTAGTGGCTTTGAAGATGATTTTAGAACAGTAATATGGCTCTATGCAGCTGCAATAGGCTTTTCCCACACACTTTGAGGATGATTTTAGAACAATAATCTTTCCCTTAAAGCAACAGCTGGAGGCTTTCCCTGTACAACTTGGAGATGATTTTAGAATCTAAAATCATCTCCTAGTTCTATAGGGAGACGTTCCTACTGTTGCTTAAAGGGACAGATTATCGTTTCTTGCACAAAATTAAAAAGTGTTGGCTACCTCCTCCTCCTCCACTTTCACCGCCTCCTCAACCTCCAACTCCACATCCCCCTCCATTTTTTATTTTTTTATGTGATTTTAGCTTAAAAAGTATTTTAAGTAATTGCCCTATCTTTGTAGGGCTCTTGTCCGACCCTTACCCCCCTTTTCCTTCCTTTTGCAGACCTCTAGGACTTTCCAGGACTTTGTTACAGCCATTTTTGTGCATAAAAGTTTGGGACCCCATTGATTTCAATGGGGTTCGGGGTCCGGGTCAAGTCCGGACCCGAACCCGGACTTTGTCCCGAAGTTCGGCCGAACCTGCAGAACCCGAACTTCCAGAGGTTCAATCAACCCAAGTGGCCTAGGATTTATTTTGTCTGTTTTTGTTTGGCTGTTTTTTCACGTTGTAACTAGTGAGAATAAACTACCTTTTTGTTTTCATCTGAAACTGCTGTCTCGCTGTGCCTAAATTGTGTAGTGCACCCTTCCAGGGGGTCAAACACACCCGTTGCTGAGCTAACCCCCTGACAAAATATATACACACATACATATATATATATATATATATATATATATATTTATTTTATTTTTTTATGCCTCGCAATAGTTGCGCAAATGTTTATCAATTTGCCATTTTCACTAAAAATATTAGTGGATACATAGATGGCAAAACTTACAAAATCCCTGCTAAATTCCAAACATGCCTGTCCCAACATTTTTTTTTTTTTTTTTTTTTAGAAAAGTTGCTTCCATCAATTTCAAAATGACCTTATTTTTCTCTTAAAATGGTACATTTTCTCAGTTTAAACATTTGATATGTTTTCTATTTTCTATTGTGAATGAAATATGGTTTTAGGAGATTTGCAAATCATTGTATTGTTTTTATGTAGATTTTACACAGCATCCTAACTTTTTTGGAATTGGGGTTGTTCAAAATACTAGCAGCATGTTTTGGAGGTACTGGTCTCCCTATTCAGCACTGAACGTGACCAATTTAGCAGACAAAGGCCTACATGGAGACAGATCTATTTTCTATATACAAGTTATCAGGTTGCAGAAACAACTGTGTCTTTTTCAGCCTCTCTACAAAGAAAATAAATGACTACTACGGCATATAGGATTCATCCAGTTTTTCCTCATCTCATGTATTCTACCTCCATTGTGGTTTTGCTCTGGAGGGCCAAAACTGAACATTTTTAAGGTATAATCAAAGCCATTATTTTTCAATTTTTGATAGGCTAAGGGAGGGTTAAAACTACTGTTTATATGTTTTTTTTTTTTTGCCATCTGCATCTCCTCAGGGAGATTTTCCTTCGCTTACTGTCATTTAGAATCAACAGAAAGTGAGAAGATATCTTTATAATGTGAAGGATTTTCCCTATTAGACAGTTGTCACAGGAACAAATGTCCTTATTTAATTCCCTGTGATTTCCCATGGTGACCTGGAAAATTATAAGTAAATCTCCCTAACGCTGATATGCATAGCAAGAAAAAACTGACAATGTTTCTAACCACTAAGCATTCCATACACATAAAAAAAAACATATTGCCTTTAGATTTACTTCAACTTCACTCTAACCTGAAAATTATCATTTGAAATCTACAGTTAACATAAAAACTAAAAAACTTATATAGAACATAAGCAAGTAAAAAATTCAATGTGCATCAAACATTTCCCCTTACTGCAGTCATAAGAGGTTGCTTACACTCCCACTACTTTTTGTTTGCCAAGGACAGGTTCTATGAAAGGCAGAGACACTGACTTGTTGCCTCCCCTTAAGCACTTTAATCTACCACTTAAGTCCCCAAATCCTAACCTTTAAATTTAACGCTAACTGCATTGCCAAGAAAAATTACATCAGCTATTCCATACCACACCTGTGTCTGAAAGTGCTGCAGCAATCTAATGGCAGATACAGTTCTAAGATGTTTAGAATTGGGTTTACTCATCTCAGATGCACAAGGAGTATAGAGTTTTAAACATGAGGCCGATTAATTTCCCAAAAAAAGAAAAATAAATGCATTTTTATGTACTTCACATGTGATTTTAACTATGCAAAATGGCAGCGTATTACCCAACAGCAAGTTGATGGATATAAAAGCTTACATAGCACAGCACTAGAGATAGACTGCTTGAACAGAAAAGGCAAATGCATCAAAATAATATTTTTAAAATGTAATCTATCTATATGTCATGTCTATATGGCATGTCATTTTAGATGCAAAGAGACTGTAGAGCAACAACACTTGTTGGCTCATAAAGCGATAGTCTCAAGCCAAAAATATGGTCGGGTGAACATTCTGCAGATCTTTGTATTCTGTTGAGTTAGATCACTAAGGGAATATCCAATAAAATTCTTATTGCAAATATGTACAGAAAAGATAACCCCCTTTTTGTACCTTCATAATCCCCAAGTACATGGAATCTGTTCCAGAGGTGCAGTTTGCCATGTCCATAGTTCCTAGTTGAGTATTGAGCTTTTTACCATTCATCTAGTCTTAATCCCTTTAAAAAAAATCTTAATTATTCTAATGGGAACTAACTAATCCCACCTAGGGCATGCAATGGCAGTGCATCCATACTTCCCAACCTTATGTGGTTTCCAAGGTTGAGCTAAAAGTCATGTTAAATTCCGCAAGAATATTAAAATACATTTAAAACGTACAGATGTAAGATACATAGATTATGCTACAGATAATACAGCACTGTCTGTACAGTCGTATTTATAGGGTTATCGATGTTAGGAATCAAAAACAAATCAACCTTTTTTTTTTGTATAAAGGGAAAATAAAGCTAGGCATTCTTTAATCTAAGAATAGCAAGCTCAGGCTTTACAATCAATTAATTGATTCCCTCTGAGAGAAGAAATGTATTAAAAAAATAACATGAAATTATTTATGGTGCTTCCAGGTTACGTTCTCTGGAAAATGTTTTATTAGCAAAAACATTAAGCTGATTTACAATGATTAATAGAAAAAGGAATATTTTTCCACTGGAATATGAACAATCACAGGAGATCTGAGCTAGATTTACCAAGGGTAAGTTTGCTTGCATTGGAAAATCCCAAATATTTAATTGCAATGAAATAAAACTGGATTTTGCTGGAAGAGAACCACAATGAAAAAGTAGGTCTCAGGCACAGATGTAAAACATTTAACATCATGTATTCTTTTCGCATTTCCTATTTCTTTCCAAAGTTTAATATTTACTGTTATTTGAAGTGTAAATTCTCCTTTGTTGCAAATAAGTCTATAAAGTAATCCAATGGCAGGTCAAGGTGGGAGGTTATTGGACAGCAATGGAGGCATAGTAATTATGCATCACCTGCTGTTCTTAAAATGGAGTTGAAATGAGTGAAATAAACACACGTTTACAAAGTTCTTGCTAGAGACAGCATTAAAAATTAAAACGAATCAACATATTATAGTCTAATTATGAACATCTGTATGTATAAAAACTTGCAATGAATCAACAATATACTAACTAAGGGTGGTAGGACACAGACTTTTTTTTTTAATCCAATGTGTTTGCTGCTCAAGATAATTTGCCCAGTTGTACATAAATTATTACTATTATACAGGATTTATATAGAGCCAACAGTGTGCACAGCGCTTTACAACATAAGGGCAGGCAGTACAATTATAATACAATTCAAAACAGGAGGAATCAGAGGGCCCTGCTTCCAACAGATCACACAAGGTCTCGAAAAACAGTTTAGTGAAATAAAATTATTCCACTGATACTATTTAGTCACACAGTGGTAGACAGAAAAGCTTATAACAAGCAACAAGAAGCTTAATAATAAGCAAGTAAATAATCGGACTCCAATTCTTATTGCTCTTGTTAACTTAAATAGACTGTTCAATCCTTAATTAAACAAAAAAAGTTTGAAGTAACATAATGAGCACTGACTGACTTTGATTTAATAGAAAAAAAACACAATGTGGGTGCAGGTTATGACCAGTTTAGGATCTCTTGAGCATTCTTCTTAGGAGGCCAGGAGCTTCTAGGCATACCACAGGTTGGACAACTAGGTCCTCTCATAACCTACATCTCATATAACAGGGGGCATTTGAGGAAACTGTTGAGAAAACATGGTTGTACTGCATGCCAAGAAATTTCATTTAAAGTGTTCCTAAAACAATTCCATTGTATCTTGGGGTGCTAGGGCATTGTTTTAGATAATCACATTGTTATCACTGTGCTGAGGAAGCAAATCTTATTTTTTTAAAAAGCCAACAATGACAGCAAATGGAATTGTGACATTTATCACCCTTTAACAAAAGGCAAGAAAAGGGAATAAACAGAGGAACTTCCAATATAATTTGAATAAAGGATATTTTTTCACCCCGCCTATCCTCCACAAGGTTATCAGAAAATATATAAAAATGGAACATGTTTGCTGCTTTAGATAAATAAAACATACATTTGAATACTCTTAAAATTAAGCATTTTTGCTCACAGTCTTTTAAACTGTAACCTTGTGCTGCCACAAACTATATAACCAAAAATAAAAACATACGGTAACTATGTGATGATAAAAATTTTAAGCCTGGACATATATAGCTAGTGACTGATCCAAGCAGCTACAGTGATAACGAGTGAATGAGTGTACTTGGCATACCAAAGCATCCAGATATAAAATTCTCAAAGGGAACATGGATTGTAGCAGGTTTGTTAGTGCAAGATCATTGAGCATGGGTTTACACTTGTGCGAACACAGATATTGCATGTAATTCCCACCCACACAGCAGTGCCAATCGCATGCGATGTCTGTGCAATGCAAGTTCAGCCATACAGTTGTATGGCTGAACTTGCATTAGATACGCAGGAAAATAGTACAGGGACTTTTATTTTCCCACACTGGAATCAGATCGCATGGGGGTTCTCACCTATGCAATCTGATTCCTATGCGAGTACATTATTTGCACTGTGATCTGTGAACTGATCTGGGGGTGTCATTAACATTGTATTCGTTTGCAGAGGGCAGTGTGAACTGCCTGCGGGAGAGATTTGATGCGGGAACCGGCGCTGGAATCTCGCCGGTTTCCACATGGCATATGTGTGAACCTAGGCTTAAAGGGACCTGCAAAGTTCACATCCCACATAAAAACCAACTGAAGACCATCTATGCTCATCTATGATTTGGCCTAAAGCTCTCAATACACAAGCAGATTGGGTCCCTCAACTTGGCTGAATGCAGTCTACTAAAAAACAGTTTTAGCCATTCACAAAGTCCAAATCTAACATCATATGTGCCAAATATTGTAGAAATTATGTGAGAATGGTGAAATGAGTTGTACCAGAACCACATAAATAGTAAAGTTTATCCCTGTCATCAAACTGCATCTTTCAACCTGACCAAATCAATACTAAAAAAGTAATCTGTCAGCCTTAAAAGCCAACAGCATCATAGCATTGATGTTCTAAGATTACTTTATTCAGCTGCATATTAGACCTTAAACTAGATATCAACAATGACTACCAGATTATAAACAATGATTACTATCAGTCAAAATGATTGGCAAGTCACTACCACTGTCTCTGCAGTCTTACAATATACAATGATTTATTTAATAGCTTAAGGTATAGATTAACCAGTTCAAGCTTAACATTCATAACATACAGCCATAATGTAAAGCAAAAAAAAAAACTATATGTCGCAAGAAATCAATTGAGTGTATGTCAGCAAATGACAGAAAATCACAGAAGATCTCTTTCTTTTAGAGAGAAGAAAGTGTAACTGCAATAGAGATACTACAGAAAACGTTTTCATTTACATCAATATAGGTAATAATGTAATACAACATGCTGCTTTTTATGACTGAATAGAACTTGAACAGTTGGGCTGCTTACTGTGGAGGAGCCATCTCCACTAGATGGTGCTTTAATGTTCTTGGCACCTGAGCAATATTGTTTTATGTTATTAATACATTATCTATATTTTATATTTTGAGATTACCATTATTTGTTTATATTGTTCAACAGTTAGGCCGGGCTCTAGCTGTTGAGTTTTAATGGACTCCATATGATTTGTAACAAGGGATTGTTTATATAGGAGATGTCTGTGTCCACAATGAGGCTTGAAGGTCATATTCTATCACCCTAACAATCCTACTTGAAACCAGAGGGGGTGCGTGAATGTTTATGTTCTGGTCTGATCATGCGCTTCCTCTCGTTTAGTTCACATTGTTGTCATTAGCCCTCCTTTTTTCCATTAACACAATGGGAGGTGTTGGCGAGGCGTGGAACGCACGCCGACGCCATCTTGGAGTGGTTCAGAGTTCCGCATTCAGGTGTTCCCATCTGTCAGTTTGGGGGCCATTTCCTATTGGACTACAAACTTATTTATACAGCAATGACTGTGCACGTTCCTCACACCCCAGATGATGTCCAATAAGATGAAACGTGTCAGCTGATGCTCATGGAGTCATTGCAATCCTTTCTGAATCAACTTTGGATCATTTAAGCACTATTGAAGTGGATTTTTGTAAGTGTACACCTGTTTTATATTAAAATGATTTTACACAGTTTTACCCTGTGTGGCTGTTTTATTCCTACATATTTGTCCTGGAGCGGCCTCTCATTAATGTCTGCCGTGCATTGGGAGTTGGTTTGTCTCAAGTGGAACCTCTTCATTCAATCCGTGATGGGGTGATCACATACCATCCATCCGATACAGCTGGATATGGTTGAGGTATATGAGGCATACTTGCATATCCATGACACTACCTGCCTGGAGTTTGCATGTTCTCCCTGTGCCTGCGTGGGTTTACTCTGGGTATTCAGGTTTCCTCCCACACTCCAAAAACATGCTGGTAAGTAAACTAGATCCTGTTTAAAATTGCTCCTAGTATGTGTGTATGTGAATGTGAGTTAGGGACCTTAGATTGTAAGCTCCTTGAGGGTAGGAACTGATGTGAATGCACAATGTATATATATATATATATATATATATAAAGCGCTGCGTAAAATGGACGGTGCTATATAAGTACCTATAATAAATAAAATAAATAAATATTAGAGCAAGATATCCAAACTCCCTAATAGGTCCTCCATCTGATTTAGCCAATTGATGTTTAGGAATAGACATTTTGTCATTTAATAACTACCGGACCGCCCACCGTCATAATACGGCGGTACTTTGCCGTTGAATACCGTTGTTATGGCAGCAGATAGCTACCATAACCCTAGTATCACTTTACACAGCGGGTGGCCTGTTTTCAGATAAAAGTGGTCTCTGCGGCAGATTCACCGCAAGATCACTTTTATCGGGGGCAGGAGAGGTGCCCCCCCATTTTCCTGTCGTTTCCCTAGCTTACTGGACCCGCCGGTAGCGGTGGAAACGATTGGGTCCTCTTGCCTCAGAGTATGGATGCTGAGTGAGCGGAAGATGGTGCTCACTCGGCTCCATAGCACTGAAGGACAGAAGCGAGGTTAAACGTCACTTCCGCCCAAAGCTCTTAAAGGAGAAAAAATGTTTTTTTTTTTTTTTCAAATGACATTTATATAT
This sequence comes from Glandirana rugosa, assembly GCA_018402905.1. Lineage (NCBI taxonomy): Eukaryota > Metazoa > Chordata > Amphibia > Anura > Ranidae > Glandirana > Glandirana rugosa. Next base: position 678,947 of record BLSH010218549.1, read on the forward strand.
TTTTATTGCATTTTAGTGTAAGTATGGGATCTGAGGTCTTTTTTACCCCGGATCTCATATTTAAGAGGGTCTGTCATGCTTTTTTTCTATTACAAGGAATGTTTACATTCCTTGTAATAGGAATAAAAGTGGCCCATTTTTTTTTTAAAAATGGACAGGGTAAAAGTAAAAAATAAAAAGTAAAATAAGAAAAAAAAAAATTAAAGTGCCCCATCCCGCCGAGCTCGTGCGCAGCAGCGAACGCATACAGAAGTCGCGCCCGCATATGAAAACAGTGTTCAAGCCACACATGTAAGGTATTGCCACGATCGATAGAGCAAGAGCAATAATTCTAGAACTAGACCACCACTGTAACTCAAAACTGGTAACCTGTAGTTTAAATGGAGATTTTGAAGTGCCAAAGTTTGTCGTCATTCCACGAGCGGGCACAATTTTGAAGAATGACACATTGGGTATCCATTTACTCGGCGTAACATTATTGGGCTAACTTTACTGGTTTCTTATTTTTTTATTCAAATCGCGCTTGTAAGACCTCTGCGCAAATACGGTGTGACGTAAAGAATTTCAACGGCCCACATTTTATTCTCTAGGGTGTTAGAAAAAAATATATAGAATGTTTGGGGGTTCTAAGTAATTTTATAGCAAAAAAAAATTAGTTTAACTTATGAATCTCAAAAAGAGGCTCGGCCCTTAAAGCGGAGTTCCACCCAAAAGGCTCAAATCGCTGTAGCTGTATGGCAGCACTTAAAGAGACTGTAGGGCGCATGTGCAGGCCGCTGCACATCTCTGGAGCCAATGCGCGTGCCTGATGAGCGTGTTTTCCACTGGCCACCCGCGATCACTCCTCACAGAGCCAGAATGGAGATCTGTTAATGTAAACAGTTCTATACCCTATTAAGTACTCAAAAAGAATTTGGCTAAAGATACACTTTAAGAGTTTTGCATAATAAAGTTAATGAATACTTTTGCTTTTAAAACCTACTGACCTACACACTGAAATCTATTTCCTCCTTCCCATATCTGCATGCATCTGTGGACGCAGATATGGGAAGAAGGAAATAGATTTCAGTGTGTCATTTCCCTTCCTCCATTTTGTTGTAGCCCATCCAATAATCTTCCTGTTACCACCATAAATAGAAAGCGGATATGATGTATTGTCACTTCCTGATGATGTTTAACGGCTAAACATATGTCGAAGCAGGGACCAATCATATTCGAGTCCCACAGGTGACGCTGATCCGACTACCTGAGCCACTATGAGGTGCGGAACGCACGCTGGACACGTGCAATCCACACGCCCACTCGCGCTGTAGACACCTTGTACCAGGCATGGGACAAACAAATGTGAGTGCTAATTTTGACTAATATTCTGCTAGGCTCCTTTTCTTGATCTACTACACCTTATATTGTTTCCTTGTTTTCGGTGGAGCTTGCTGGTGTATCCTCAGGATTGGAGGACTGAAACAGGGGAGAAATGTGAGCACAAGATCTATGGTGTATAAATACAAGCCTTATTCATACTCTCTACAAAATCAGGTATTTCTGGTGAGTGGCCATCCATTTAAGCACTTGCAGTGAAGTGCTTAAACTTGCAGAGGAAACAATGCATTGGAGGCATTTAACCACTATTGGTGTTGGGACAGTCACTATGGACGAATAATTAATTTGTTTATTTATTTATATATACTTTTGGTACACAAATTATCACTACTAAGTTGCACATTTTGATCACTCATTACCCTAACGCCAATTCCTTTAATATTTGTTTTTATTTGATCACAAGGTTGTAGTGTTTGCGACACATTTAAAGGGGAAGCTCATATATGTCCATAGGTATGGACACAAGCACACAATTCACTAATTGAGATGCCATCACAAGCCAGTTTTGTTATTTATAATAGACACCATGTTTTAGTGGTGTTACACAGTCTGTGGTTTAAAAGCACTGGTCAAGGGACCTCAACGATATTTTCACAAGCTGAGCAATTAAAACCATAATAATCAGGTTTTTCTTAAGCCTGGTATTCTGCATCAAGAACAAAACTTCTCCTCATACAATATGGCTAAATGTATGAATTATTCTGTTGACCTTACCCCCTTCCGTCTACAGTATTACTTTTTTTGATTAATAATTTTTGCTACTCAAAACCTACAACATACATTTTTGCATATTCAGCATTTTGAGGTTTGGTTTTAAATAAAAAACAAAAATAAATATTTGATGCAGACTTTGCTTAAGTTGTTTCACTTATATATATAATATATATATATAACTATATTTATCTATAGCTATATTTATGTGGATATTTGTTGCAATTTGTATAAACTGTGACTGCAGTGCCCAATGACATTTTTATATATTAATAAACTGACTGTTATTTTAGTCTCAGCTTTTTTGTTAGTTGAGTAATTATAAACAGTAGTTAAGTTTGATGCTATATGCTTGGTCCTATTACACTGTGCTCTTGCACAGTGGAAGCATAGAATCAGAGTGTACCTACCTCATATATTTTGAGCGTTTTCCACATCAATTGTGGTGTTGCATATGCAATGCAACCTGAAGTGCTAATAATGCTGCTAAACGGCTAGTAGTAGATGATAGCAGGCAACTGTAAATGGCAGCCTATCTTTCCTGTACAGCTCCCCAGGAACGAAGATTCCTAGGGAGCTCTGGAAAGCAACATTCGCCAGCTTGTCTCACCCTCACCTACATTCCAAAATTGGCCAGCTAGACTGCCATTCATAATGATGGGTCAATTGGGAGGCTTCAGGACCCTGATAAGACAGCTGTTTAAAATATGCCTACTAAAGAGCACCAGTATTTGGGGGTCTCGCAGCAAAGAAAAACCAATGATAACCCTAGTTAACAGTTGCTTAGTAACACCTCTAAAAGATAAGTTCACTTTTACTAACAGGTTACACCTGTATTTAGGGTTTAAAATGTTGGTAATCACTAGTCCCCTCACTCTCACAGCCTTTCCCCTGTGACAGTGGGCAGGGGTTCTTCTCCGGGAAGCAGCTACTGAATTTAAAAATCAACGTGGCTGTGCAGGCCTCTGCCCACACCGTTGCGTCATTCATTCACAGCAATCTGTGAATGAGTAAACTACAAGTTCTGTCCACCGCGCAGACAGACTCAATGGACTATGAGCATGCTGATCAGTGTTCTCATAATCCATAGACACTTCCTGCAACAAACTGTCTGCCCATTCAGCAGAGAGCTGTTGGCAGTGTTTGCAGGAGCCTGACATTGCATCTATGATCCACTGATTGCAGGTACAATGCTGTACAGGCTCCCGTATATGTATTTATTATTTTTTATAAAAAGTGAACTTACCCTTACTTACTCACACCAATGGTGAAAAGCTAATATAAATACTAGAAAGTTCTGTTCAATTTAATTCCGTTTGGAATTTATGACTGCATTGTTTCTGCTCTGGCTAGGCTACACACATCACTGCTATATAACTACTGTCTCTGTCTTTCAGAGTTTGTTTAATCTTTTAACTGCCCGCACATAACTGATTTATTGCAAACTGCTATTAAGCTTTACTACGTGGAAAACACAGGGTAGAAAGCCAGAAGACTTGGAAGGAACCTTCCTTTTCAACTCTTTTGCAGCCCCAACTACTTTGGCTGCTCACAGCAGTGCTCTAAGCTAAAATAATTAAAATACCAAAATAGAATTCCCACCAGGTACTGCAACCAGCCAAAAAAATCTTAGCTGTGCTGTACACAAGGGACAGACGTTAGCTGGATGGAAAGCAGTTTAACCTTTGACGTACAGTCAAACAGGACTCTAATTATTTTTATTGAAAACAATGTGCCTAGAGGACATCAGATTCAAATGATGCTACATGTGGCCATTCACTTTTAGAAAAGTTACACAGGGATTGAAGGGGAAATGTTTATTTGTACAGTTGTGGCTATTCTCCAATCTCCAATCAGAGCTGTGATTTTCAGGCATCAATAATTAATGGCAGTACTTCTTGCCATGGAATGTTCTAATTTAATTCTTTATCAGGATGCAAACACCATACATTTTCTGATTCCCCAACAACCAAGTACATGCTAATCACAGGATTTTATGTTTCCAGCATACCCAGCAACATTTACCATATATACTCGAGTATAAGCAGAGTTTTTCAGCACAATTTTTGTGCTAAAAAAGGCCCCCCTCGGCTTATACTCGAGTCAGTATCCCGCAGCCTCTGTGGGTGGTCTGAAAAGATGAGTAGATTCACATTGCACAGAGTGCGCTGCTTCTAAGAGCCGCTCTGTGCATGAAACTGTGACCTAATTATATTGGAATGCAGATAGAGCTGTCAGATCTTCAACTTGATGTCGGGAGGGGGGCGGGAAGCACGGGGCTTAGTTGTTCAGTCCCGCCCACCTCCAATCTCTGAAAATCTGACACCTCTATCTCTGCATTCCAGTGCAATTAGTTTACAGTTTCATGCACAGAGCGCCTCTTAAAATCAGCACGCTCTGTACATTGTGAATCTACTATACTCATCTCTTCTGCCAGTGCCAGCTAGTACTATCCAGTGCCAATTAGTGCCACCTGCCAGTACCATCCAGGGCAGGTGGTAATGGCTACAATACCTCTGTTCTGGCTACAATCCCTGTGTAATGGCTGAGTCCCTGTGTTCTGGCTACAATACCTGTGTTTTGGCTACAATCCCTGTGTAATGGCTACAATACTCATGTAATGGCTGAGTCCCTGTGGAATGGCTACAATACCTGTGTTCTGGCTACAATACCCGTGTAATGGCTCCCTGTCCCTGTGTTCTGGCTGCTGCATTTCCCACCCTAGGCTTATACTCGAGTAAATAACTTTTCCCATCCATGGTGTTCCATGTGTTCCAGTTTTTTGTGGTAAAATTAGGTGCCTCGGCTTATGTTCGGGTTGGCTTATACTGGAGTATATATATACGGTAATTCGTTCATGTAGACTGCAAATCATCTGCAAGATTGTCAAAATAAGCAACACTACGTATAGAAATAAAACCAGAAAACGATTACATTTATTGATTCAAATATTTCATGTACATGAAATAAGACAATTTTGCAGATATCCTTTGAGAGATGTCTAGGTTTTGTGAATTTGTCACACCTGCTAAGGTTGGACATAAATCATTTGGATTTGTACAAATGATACATTTGAATATGCTTATACATATGAATATACTTGTAATGATTAGTCCAGGAAGGGCTTTTCTGGAGGGGGATTATAAACACTTCCATTGACAGAAGTTCTGGCCATCATGCACATTTTCCAAGCTCTAAGAAAAGACTGGATTTTTTGTACTTGAATGTATAATCCATTTCTTGGAGTACATCACTTAATACAGAGTCCTCATATTATTCCTTACGGGGGCTATGCGATTGGACACCTCCTATACAGGAAGCACTCCGTTTTGTAGCAAGCAATGAACTACCACACAGAGGGGAGGGATCTGTGCCCCATGATGTACTCTAAGAAATTGATTTTACAGGCAAGTACAAAAAATCCAGTTTTCTTTATCACACATCACAGGACACAGAGCCACCATATAATATTCCTTACTCATAGGATAATCCAAAGAACTTCTCATGAGGGGAAGGAGACACAGCCTTGGTCCTTCTGGAAGGGCAAAAAAAACAAATTTGACTACCTGACTACAGTCAATTTTAAGTATATCTTAATTGCCCAAACCATGTCTAACGTGTGCAGGGTCCTACCCCCTGAAGACTGAAGCCTGGGAAAAAAGCAGGTGAAACAATGTCCTGGTTGAAAAGAGGAATGAGAGGATACCACCTTTCGCAAGAATTATGGCTAAGGCCAAAGAACTACTCTATCATGGTGAAACATCAGTGACACCTCAAATTCCAAGAAATACACCAATTACAACTGCCTTCTTGCCAAAGTAATGGTAACCAGGAACACTACCTTTCAAGTCAAAAGAACTTAAGGAAGGTTCAGCGTCAGCTAAAAAAGGTGGTCTCTGTAGAACAGACAACACCAAATCAAATCCAATGGCAAAAGGTGACCTGACTGGAGGCACCATGCGCATGACACTTTGAACAAAGGCACACACCAAGAAATGCCAAGCAATTGGCCTCTGAAAAACGCAGCAATGATCATACTCAAGGGCAGTCACATATCAATTCTTGATCGGACAAAATTATGGAACATAACAGAGAAAAAAGGCCTAGATCAGGGGAAAACTGGTTCTATAACATCATCAGGGCATCCACACTTAAGGATTCCTGGATCTGGCAAGGAGTCTGTCCAGTCTTACAATGAATTGCCAACAATCCATGTCCGGTGTGCTCCAATGCTGACAGAGAGACGGATACTTCCGGGTGAAGAGTTCCCTCCTCTGTTGCCAATTGTTGATAGCCAAGAAAATCCATCTGTCAATTCCCTACACCCAGGATATGGGCTGAGGTCAAAGCAGAGACATGGAGTACTGCTGAAGCGGACTGCAGACAGAGTGGGCACATGAAGCTTCACCTGGTCTTGGGCTGCCCGGCTAAAGGTGCCCCCCTAAAAGATTGCCACAGCTGGGCATTTTCCAATTGACCCCTCAACAGAAGGCCTTGCAATGCAGGAGAAATAGGCAAATTACTCACAGTTCCAGTATATAAGTAGCATCCTCTCCCACAGAGACCACATTCCCTGCACTGAAAGTGATCCAGAACATCTTCCCAATCCATTAAGCTGGTGTTCAATGTCAGCACCCTCCAAGAAATGGGGGAAACAAAGATTATCCTGTCTCCAACCTAAAAAACAAGCACTAGTCCAGACCATTTAGTACTGGTATGCAGGGATATCACAGAGACTAACTGAGTCCTCTTGTCACATGCTAACAGAACATTCAGCTGTAGAAGCCTGGAATGGAACTGCTCAAACTGAGCTACCCCAAACAAGGCAACCATATGATGCAGAGATGAATTCAGGGTTATATAAGAGTTCTGAGGGAAGAGATCTGATCTTTCAAAGCAGGCACATTTTCTCAGAGGAAGAACGACCTTTGCCTGGACTGTGTCCAGCAAGAATTGTAGCTGCTACAACCTCTGGGATAGAACCAATACTGATTTCTGTGAATTAGAAGCCTAACCAAACCCCTGCAGGGTGCAAACTGGGGCTAGGACTTTGTAAACACTTGCGGAGCCATGGAAGGACCAAAAAGCAATGCCACAAATTCAAACTGTTGATAATCTATTGCAAACTGCAAAAACTTCAGATGAGAAGGAAACATTTAGGTTTGCAAGTAGGAATTCTTTATGTTCAATCATGCCAGGAAATTCCATAGCTGGAGCAAAGCCACAACAGTGTGTACTGACCCCATTCAAACTGGCAGGCAGGTGATCAACAGCCTGCAATAGGGACAACCTTTTTTTGAGGATCATAGAATATTTGAAAGCATGTTCACAATATCTTCCTGCCACAGTTTTGCAAATGCCTGCAAATGTCCTCCCATCTGAACAAGTGGGGGTGTCCTTACTCTTTGAGGGAGACTAGGAATCCAACTTTCCTGGCTTAGAGGACCAAGTTCTCTCACGGAGCTGGGACTAAGACTTTGCTCTGGAGGTTGAGGCCTGTGAGCAATGAAAGGATTGTCTTGAGCCTGCTCTAGAAGAAGAATCCACAGGTGCCTCGTGATTCATGCTCTTACCCTTCTCCTTGAGAGGCAAGAGGGAACTCTTTCCTTCCAAAGTCTTACAACTAGGATCCAGACAGACTTTGCTGATGAAAAGGAAAAGCTGTCAAAAAGATTTTCTAGGTAACGCTGACAATCAGAATTTAAGCCAAAGTATCCAAAATATCAAAGTGGATGTCATTGTGATGGGTTCTAAAGGCACAGCAACTGGACTGAAGATGGGAAGATCTTTCTCAAAATGTGTTCTGGGTGAGGCATCCCCCCCCATACATATCCAAAGTCTGAGTGGATCTTTCATCTCAGAACTACTGACATCAAATCTAACGGATTACTGTAGGTTTATAACATAGTCATGAGTCCTTTATGGCTAGTCTTTGACCTCTAAACAACCCCTGGCTGAATGATCCAAAAAAAATGATCTTGCATGAACTCTCATGGCTGATCATTACTGCTCCTTCAAGGATAAAGTCAGCACGCACCAGGGTCAGCATGCATGCACTGTTCGCTATTGTTGTTCACCGGGGTCTCTGCGCAGTGCATAAACATGCATGCTCAGCCCATATCAGTGTGCATGTTTATACATATGCTTTAAAGCAGGGGTGTCAAACTCAAAATCATAGTGGGCTGCCTCAGCATTATGGTTGCCCTCAAATGGGCGGTTGTATCTGTAAGACTATATACATTTATCCAGGACCTTCTATCTTAGAGGTGCAGAAACTTAACCACGCCCCTTCCCCACTGAACCACATCGAATGGCAGATGTGGTCAAACAGCATTAACCTTTGGAGGATCTTAAAGAGGCAAAAAATACTAGGAATGTGTTATGTGTGGAGTTCAGAGATGCGCAGAGTGCAGTTTTAGTGGTGCCCTATGCACAGAGTTTAAGGGTGTGCTGCATACAGAGTGCAAGGTTCAAGGGTGCTCTATGTTCAGAGTGCAGATGTGCCCTATGCACGGAGTGCAGCTACAGGGGTGCCCTATGCAAAAAGTACAATGTTCAGAGGTGTGCTAAGTACAGAGTTGATGAGCAGCTTACCATGTTATGCCCCATCCCACACTGCACCTGCACCTGCATCTCCTTTGCCCCTGCTAGTGTGAGTGCAGGGCAGGCAGGGATCTGTGAGAGCTGCAGAGAGGAAAGCTGTCCTTGTAAAAGCAGGCGGCTTTTGTGTTTACATGTGACAGTGGTGAGCAGGGAGCAGAGGGTGGGAGCTGAAGGTGGCATTCTGGCTGAAAAAAGCCCTGGGTGTGAAGGTCACATAAAATGGCCTGGCAGGCCAATTTTAGCCCACGGGCCTGGGTTGTGACACATGTGCTTTAAAGAAAGCAGGCAGATCCTCAGACATTTTTTGGTTAGGTGGTATTGGTAAATGGTGGAAGTCCCGCTATATCTTTGTCAACTCCCACCATATACAGGTATTAAGAACTAACCATGTCCAGGAGCTGATTTTTTTATTTTTAATTTTTCCAGAAGTACCTGCTGCTCAAAGAAAAAAAATCCCATAAACAGTTACTGGCTTTATTTCTGCAGAAAGTTTTTTTTTGTGGTCAGTTAAGATGCAAATAACATTTTATGGAATTCTTGTTGAAAATTTCTAGTGAAAGAACAAAAATGCAGCTCAGAGTGAGTTTGTTATGAATACATCCAACATGCAGTCAACCTTGAAAAAAATGAAAATGTTATGATTTTAAACTGGATTACAGACCCGAGAAAAATCTGATCAGCCAATTGTGGAAAACAGAATTGAGTTGTGCCCTACATTCAACTTGTAAAATAACAGTATTACCCTGGAAGGCTTACATTTTCGCACCAATAAACTCATAGACGCACAAATTACTGTAACAGGTGGACCCATGTGGTTTTAAATGCAATGTAATACAATAAACTGTACAGTATCGCATTTCCAGGAAAGGAAAAGACATCTAAACCTGAACTTGATCCTTAAGCAATCTTTAATTTTGGCATTAAAGTGTACACATTCCCAAAGGGGTCATTATATCGTTTGACCTAAAGTATTAATTGAAACTTAAAACAAAATATATTTCTTTCCTAATACATCTGACCCCTATAGTACATTTAATGCCAGAGAAATTCATCATTGTAACTTCAGTGTGTTGATTCATACTTAAAAGATCAATGCCACAAAAAGAAGGAGAACTGGGCATTTTAAGAATAAACATGGTTTTGTACATGAAAAGAAAAGGTGAAAAATAATAAATCCATCGGGTAATTTTTCTTCTGATCGCAATTTAAGACACTACATATATAGAAAACAGTGTTTAGGAACACATGTTCCTAAAGCTCACAGTGCACAATTTTTATGGACTCCTCCAGCCCCAAATTCATAGACTGTATCTCAAGCAACAGGTATTCCAGCTATATTCAGTTTTTTTAGCAGTAGTGTCTGTACATATAGATGCTTTTTCATAGTACCACTGGGTAAAATGTACAGTATTAGCCACTAGTATGTTATAGTGATATTAAACACCTTTTAAAGAACTTTCAGCAGCTGATTTAATGGTTTAGGTTAGGTTCACACTTCTGTGATAAAAATTGTCTTGACTTGCAGCACAATTCTATGATGTGACTTTGGTTGCAGTTTGCAAATTTTGTGGGGCCAAATTACACTGTAAATTGCACCAAAATAGCACAGGACCCTTTTCCAAAGTTGCATCACAGCTGTGCTGCATTGATGTGAACGGCACCATTGGAAAATTGTGATTCAGTGAGACCCCAGTCGCATCTGAATATGCATCAGTGTGAACTAAGCATTACTGAGTATACAACTTCTTTATCGTTTAATCCTTAACTATGTTCCAGTTTAAAGTTTTTGGTTTTTTTATTGAAAAAAACAAAAAAGAAAACAAACATGTTATGCTTACCTGCTCTGTGTAATGGTATCGCACAGAGCAGCCCTGATTCTCTTCACTTTCTATGGGGGGCACTTTCGCAGGCTTGTTCCTGAGTCACCCTGTCCGCGTCTATTGCCGCTGACCCCCCCCCCCCTTTCCCTCTTCACAGAACTTCACTGACAGCAGTCGGAGCCAATGGCTCCCACTGCTTTCAATTTGCTCTAGGAGGAGGGAGAACGCAGAGAGAGATGGGAATAGTGCTAGATTGAGAATGGGCTCAGGTAAGTATAAGAAGGATTGGGGGGGTTGGACTCTGTGACATAGAAATTCTAACTTAACGCATAGAATGCTTTAGGCAAAAAAAACTTCAGTCTTTAGAACTACTTTAGGTTGGTGGCATGATTCAGGGTGGCTCCTTTCTCTTGCAGCATTCTATGGTGCCACCCTTGCATGCAGGGGCTATACTATGTGCATCAACAAACGCACAGCCCCACAGCCAAGGATGGCAAGGCACTCCACTGCTCCTCATTCCTCCAAGCTAACAGACTGACTGGAAACAGAGAAGCAGAAACCGTTGGCATTGAAAGTAAAACTGAAAGTGCTGGGGTAAGAATTTTGACAAATAGTATACTGGGTAGTTTTTTTTTAAGTTTTCCATTTATTAAACTAAAAAACAGAGGGTTTAATACTACTCTAATAATACATTAAAGAGATTGTTTCCATTAGTTTATTATCCAATGAAAATAATTCAAATGATACGTGTAATGAAATGTACATACAGCACATGGCTCTCAATATCTACCAATAACTCTCAGAGAGTGTCCTAGTATCTCCCAAGACTGTAAATACCAATTTCTTTTCTTCAATTTGATGGTTGGTCCAGCCCCTCTAACCTCCTGTACATAGCCACTGGCTAAGGAGACTGCCAGTCAAGCGCAATAACCAACAGATACATAGGAGGTAAGAGTTCAGTCCTAAGGTTCAGAAAGAAAATGTGATATTTGCATATAAGGGGATCCAAGTTTTTGAGGGTACTGGGGCACTTATGAATATTTGAAGGAAATGCCAGGTTCCTGAGAATGCCTATTTTTTTTTCATTATGTCTGCTTTAGACAATTTAGTTATGATAACGTTTGCTTTTTTTCTCTAATTGATCTCCGATTTCACTTCAGGTGTCCAACAAAATGCACAAAATACAGCAACAAAAACCAAAGATGTATATACATGTATCAAAAATGCCTTCATCCAGATGACCCACTGAACATGGTGGCACTTTTCCATTACAGATTATCTGTAGACAATACTTCCTGCATGTCTGAACATCTTGTACATTGTTAGTTTTTTGCCATGTGATCATTCCGGTGAATGCCATTTTCATTGTATTATATTGTGATACAGTATCAGTAACATGCCAGCTCCTCGAACATACTGTAGCTGTGCTGCAAAAGGCATGATTGCGGCTTTGCTACTTTATGTAGTCCTAACTAAATGAGACGATTCTGAGATGTCTTCTATAGTTTAATATGGACCTTCTGCACATGGAATGATCAATACTCTATTTGAAAGCCTGTTATGTTGCGCCTTTACAGCACACCTGTCTTACCGCTCTGATGTGCGCATAACCGCTCACATACAGTATATACATGGATGTATGTGCAACGAGGGAGTGGCAAAGTTAGTTGTTGAACTGTTCTTTATGACTATCATGCCTTTACACATTACTTGTGTTTGCTATGCATGGTTGCTTTGACAGCTTGATGTTGATCCACAGCCTGCTTCCACCAAGGATGACCCTATCATTTATTACAATTGAGTCCATAAAAGTGCTCTGTAGTGCCCTGGAGTTTTGAGTAAAGATTTATAAACTAGCCCTGTCTGCTTATGCTCGAGCCAGACTAATAGCCAATATCCACATAATTTTTTTGGTTTACATTTCACTTGGAGAGGAAGAAATGTGTGACAGTTTATGCGGTTATTTCTGACATTCTTGAGCCTTCTATATTTATAGGATATATTGGCCATGTATTCAATATATGATTTATATAATCTTGTACTGATTCTTTTGATGTGGTGAATAGTAATTACCTCAGGTATGACTGAATCCTAGTTAGATGCATTGAAGGTATTCCATGCCCACAGATGACAACTTCCTAGCAGGATCGCTCAGGTGGTTTAAAACCAGTATCTGAACGCGCCTGAGCTAATCCCTAGTGGTAAATGGTATCTTTATTTTAATAGAGATCTGGGTTAGGTTTCAGGGATGCAGTCATCCAAATAAAGCCATTTTTATGGTTTTATTTTGTGGTTTTGTTCGACACTTGAAGCTCTTCATACATTGCTAATATAATATAATATAATATAACTGGTACTAACATTTTTAGGTAAAGTTGATCCAGGGTGAATCTGATTCCCTCTCAGGGGATCAGGAAGAAATTTTTTTCCCGGCTATAGCAAATTGGATCACGCTTTGCTGGGGTTTTTTTTGCCTTCCTCTGGATCAACTGTGGGTGAACGATTGTATATGTGATTGTATGGTTATATATAATTCTTCGTTTATTTTTTCTTTTTTCTTTTGGTTGAACTGGATAGACTTATGTCTTTTTTTAACCTGACTAACTATGTAACTGTGTAATTGCTGTACCTATTATTACTGTCTAATCAATTCTCTTAAAAGGATATAACACAATATAAAGTTATCCAAACTCTTTAAATTCTATTATCATGTCCAGATGTGTAAAGAAAAAAAAAAAAAAAAAGATCTACCTACACAGACTCAAGGTTGTAATTGCTGCCAAAAATGCATCTAATATATATTGATTTAAAATAATTGTAAAGGAAAGAATAAAAAAACAAAAAAAAACAAACATGTTATACTTACTTGCTCTGGGCAATGGATTCTCTTGTTTTTGGGTCCCCAGCCCACACTCCAGGCTCCTCCCCTCTGCCAAGTGCCCCCATAGCAGGCCTCTTGCAATGGGGGCACCGAAGCAGGCTCTCTCCCAATCTGCGTGCTTTGTGTCCATATACACACACACACACACACACAGCGTGACTTGGCCCCACCTGCTCATTTTCTCACTGGCTGTGATTGACAGCAGCAGGACCCATTGGTTCCCACTCCTGTGTAAGCCAATGAGGAGAGAGAGATCCGGTAGAGCTGTTGTTCTCATGCACATTGCTGGATCGAGATGGGGCTCAGGTTAGAAAAAAGGGGGAGCGTGGTTTGGAGCCGGACCTTTATGGCTGCTTGATCTGCATGCTCTGGGACACAGAGGGAAAGCTATAAGCCCAGCAGAGCCTACAACACCTGCTGTCATGGGGAAACCAAACGGGAACTCACCCTAAGCCCGCTCGCCCAGAGACTCTGGCCCACAGCCAAGTTACGACATCCCGGAGATGTTCCGGGCCCAACCACGTGAGGCTGCGGCTCCAGTTCGGGCCTCCAGATCATCCGTGTGCTCCTCCAGCCTCAGTCCCTCGGGCAGATACCACTCATAGCCCGAGTTCACAGCCACCCCAGCAATGCAGCCACTCAATCTATAGGAACTTCGATCCGTCGCTGAGGACATTAAAGCCAAGCTGGCTTCTGCAATAATGGATCTCAAGTGGGGCATTCACTCTATAGCCATGCGGATGGATGACATAGAAGACACAACAGCCCGCCATGATTCCACCATCAGGCAACTCCAGGGAGCTTCACACACTCATAATGTCCATAAGAGGCATCCCTGAATCAATTGATTATAACCAGCTAGCCCAGGTCACTATAGTTATTTTTAATGACCTGCTTGGGGGACCAGTTGAGACCCCCGTTGAATATGAACACCTCCATAGGGCACTCAAGCCCAGGGGGAGAGACACGGACCCTCCCAGAGATGTGGTATGTTGTCTAGTCAATTTTAAGCTAAAAGAGGAGATTCTCAGAAGGGCAAGAGACCACCGTAATCTACAATATCAGGGCACGGAAATCAAAATATTTCAGGATCTCTCGCCCATAACCCTCCAGAACAGACGAGACCTACGCCCTCTTCTTGACCTCCTACACACAAAAGGGATACAGTACCACTGTAAATTTCCCTTCTGTCCTCCTGCTATATCACAAGGCCACACAGCAAACCCACGAGTACCAGAAGACCTAAATTGCCTTTGTGAAACACTGCATCTCCCTTGCATTGACATACCAGACTGGTATAACGCCTTTCAAGTCCCCCAGCTGAGACGAACCACATCTATTGACGCCATTCCAGTTCGGGACTAATTCCACATCAGGCGGCACAGACCTCCTACGCCACAAACAACCACTACAACAGCTCTCAGAAATGGCAGGTGTGGCAGCCCGACAGCTACGCAGCGCATAGAAGGCCTCAGCAAGAGGGTTTGGATTAATATGCCCAATTTTCCATCAGGACAACCTTACAACTGTTCCACCTGAGGTTCTGCACTAAACCTTCTCTCCAGTCAAGTCTCTTCCATGCTAACTTACCAAGACAAAACTTACAACATTGAAGAACGGATCGACTCCCACCTGAAGCTCTACAAAGACATCCATTTCCTATTTCGCAGGAACCCACATTACCGAACAGCCAGCAAAGCATACCTCCTCCCTGCACTGGTAAGAAACCAGACTTGCTTAATTGGGAACTCTGGTCACCCAGCCCCTGAAAGGCTACACAACAAACGTCAGACAACTCTGAGATCCGCTGAAGCAGCAAAATGTATTTTTGGTAAGTCATCCTTTTCCCCCGATCCCAGGAAACCCCTATTGAAGTTATCAGACTTTATCCAATGCACAACCCCATACCCTTCCCAGAACTCACATCAGAGGCATGAAACTCAAAATGGACCTTCAGGTACAGCCTCACTTCCAGAACGCCTTTCTGTCCAAGTACCTGAGTTACCCCTACCCCTTACTCCTCCCTCTCGCCTTCACCCTATCGCTCCCAACTCCTGGACAAGTTAGATGGATGTGTTTATATAACTCTTAAAGCTGAGAGACGGGGGCGTGTCCAAGATGGCGCTGTGAGCGGTTGTGCCTAGCTGAGCTCCGCTGCCTCAACACTGGGAATCCGGCTCCTGGGACAATTAATCCGGCGAAAGAGGACGGCGGATTGCGGATGAGACGTCGCTCGCAGTCCCGGAACAGTAAGGGGAAGAAATTATACTTCCCCGTCCGGCCTTGCCAGGAGGCCATAGCGCCCCTTCATATTAAAGAAGGGGAATGACAAGGCCCTGACGCTCGCTGCAGAGTAGGCGTTAGGCGGCAGGAGAAAGCGGCCTAATTAACAGGGTCCTCGGCCTAAGGGTCACAACTCCGTCGCCTCGAGTCGATCCGTGTTGGCGAGTGTCGCGGTAGAACCTGTGCGGGGGCAGAGAGTCGAAATTCTCAATATATTTGTGTAGGTAGATTGAACAGGTCCTCAACCCTCGCTATCCCACTTCCGCTCTCCCTCCTCATTCCCCATCCCCATTGAGTCCATGAACCTGTCTTTCCGCAAGACCTTCACTCCGACATGGACTTCCAGGTAAAACTCAA
>BLSH010218549.1:717702-747461 GCA_018402905.1 Glandirana rugosa
TACCTGAGGAAGGTGTTTCCCTTGTGCGTGTAGCTGGCACACCTCGACCACGTCCTCTCCTTCCAACAGGAAATTCACCAACACCAGCAGCACCAGCATCACCAGCAGCACCATGACCACGTCCCTTATTTGCTCTCCTCATCAGGCCCGCAAATGTACTACGTAGCCCTATGTAAGTATTTATTAATACCTTTTTTTTGGAAAACACCAACGTAGCCAGACTTTTTATTTTGGTGCAAGAAATGCACTGCTCACACCAACAGCTGGAAGCTCTCCCTTTAGAACTAGGAGATGATTTCTGAACAATAAATAATCTGTCACTTACAGCAACAGCTGGAACCTGGCCATATAGGAGTAGGCAATGGTTTTTGAACAAGAATCTGTCCCTCTAAGCAACAGCTGGAAACTCTCACTTTAGAACTAGATGATTTTTGAACAATAATGTGTCACTTACAGCAACAGCTGGCCCTATAGGAGTAGGCAATGGTTTTTGAACAATAATCTGTCCCTCTAAGCAGAAGCCTCTACCTAGTGCAGTCAGGTCGCTCAAAGCAGCAGTATGTGTAATCTCAAATTACTCCCACAATCTGATCATTGTGTACGATCCCACAATCTGATCGTTGTGTACGTAACGATCGTTGTGTTAGGCAGGGTTTGATCTGCAATGTGTCACTCAAAGCAGCAGTATGTGAAATCTCAAATTACTCCAACAATCTGATCGTTGTGTACGATCGTAACGATCGTTGTTTTATGCAGAGTTTGATCTACAATCTGCAACTCAAAGCAGCGGTATGTGAAATCTCAAATTTCTGCTATCTGTCCCTCAGAGTAACAGCACAGCAGTAGTAATCTCAGGATGCAGGATCAGATGTTAAAATGTCTGTAATCTCTCCCTCACGCCGCCAGCTTCCTCTCCCTACACTAACCCAAGAGCATGTGACATGCAGCACTGTGACTCCAGCTTATAAAGAGGCTGGGTCACATGATGCACTGGCCAATCACAGCCATGCCATTAGTAGGCATGGCTGTGATGGCTTCTAAGGGCAAACCAGTGAAACATTTGTTGATTGGCTGCCCTGCAGCTATTCAACATGCGGGATCAACTACCAGAACCCGAACGTTTTTTGAAATGTCCGTGTTCGGGTCCGGGTCCAGGACACCCAAAAGTTTGGTACGGACCCGAACTTTACAGTCCAGGTTCGCTCAACACTACACGCAACCTGTCAGACCTGTACACCAAAAACTACTTAACCCTACTTAAAGCTATCTCAGATGATCTACGCAAATGGGACAAACCTAATTTTTCATGCTATGGCAGAACAGCAATCTTACAGATGAACATTCTCCCTCGCATACTATACATCCTACAAATGATTCCTATCAAGCTCCCCTTGACATTTTCCCAGGGCTACAATCATTGCTGCGTAAAATTCTTCTGGAAACAAAATCGCTCTAATTAACTATGATCAGCTGACTAAACACAAAACAAAAGGTGGAATCGGCCTCCCAGACCAAGCCCAGATAAAAATTATTACTGGGCTTGATTTGTAGACTGGGCATGTAGGCAGGAATTGTAGACTGGGCATGTAGTAAAGACTGGGTGAATCTTGAAGACTCTTTTTCCTCTTTACCGCTAACATCTACTCCCTGGCTTCAACCACAACACATCCCCATAGCACTGAAAGAACACCCGCTGATCTATCCAACGCTCTGCAGCTTTAAAGAGGTCTGTAAAAAAAAGACATCTTTCTTCTAGCCCTGGCCCCTCACTCCTATTAAGTCCAACCTGGCCTTTCTACCAGGCATGTCCAAACAATTCCTTAGAGACACCTGGGTCCACACGGATATACTGGCACAGTTTTTTCATGATGGTACTCTTCTAGATCATAACAAGCTAGCAGCCAACACAACAAAACACATTTCCCTACTGGATATACTTTCAAACCCAACATTTTCTGCCAGACATTGATCGAGACTCTGCAGTCTCCGGAGGACTTACTCCATTTTAAAACCTTAGCTCCCAATCTGATCCCCAACAACACGTAATCTCTAATATTCACAACATGCTTTTTGCAGACATGGCCCCTAACTTCGGGACAGCGTGTCCAAGTTGGGAAAGGGATCTGCAATAAGAACTGACAGAAGAGCAATGGGAACAAATATTTACAATTGCACACAAAGGCTCACTCAATGTCTCAATCCAAGAAAAGAACTACAAAACCTTGACACGATGGTACCGCATCCCAGTACTACCCAACAAATGCAATCCGAACATTCCTAATAAATGCTGGAGATGCTCCAGGTAACCTGGCACCTTGCTACATATCTAGTGGTCATGCCCCCTTCTACAAAAATTCTGGCTACAAGTCCACGAACTAACACAAATCTCCACATATGCCATGGAATATACCCCAGCTCAGTTCCTCCTGCATCACTCCACCATATCGGCACACGCATACGGCAAATCCCTAGTAGTGCATTTAATTAACTCTGCCAAGATGTGTATCCCAATACACTGGGGTTCATCTCATATCCCGACCATCCCAGAATGGTTCAACTGCATTAACAGAATTGAAGAAATGGAATTATTAATCGATATAGCTAGAGATACTCCAGCCCAATTCTCGCACATTTGGGCCTGTTGGAATCACTTCCGAACCACAGATAAATACACAACAGTGATAGGCCACGCACACGACACCACAGGCTAACAGAATAGATCTCATGGATCCACAATAAATACAAGCCACTCTCTTCAAACACATGGCCCCCCGCCCCAAGGGACGAGTACGGGGGGATGCGTGCCAAGGTCCTCAATCGTAAGAATACCAACAACATGTTCTCTGCCTCTTCCCCTTCATATATCATGTTAGGCTGTCATTTAGACAGAGTGAGCCTTTTGGTGGAGGCCAAGGAGTCAATTCCCCTGCTCAGCATCCCCCTCCTACCCCCCTCTCCCCCCTCCTCCTACCCCCTCAACTCTCATAGCCATGCACCTTAGCTTAGTCTTCCAGTGTATGTCCTAACATCTAAAAACATCACTTAAACTCTTATCCCGCACGACCACATAATCTATTAACCAAGCATAAGAACCCATCCCTATTTTCTCTGACAACAGAAGTTAAAAGGGGATCCTGAATACATAAAACATCACTCCTTACGGACTAAGTGATAGAGGAGTGTTTACTTTATTTGATCTACTATTGAAATGTTATGAGATGTTAAGATGGAGGCAAGTATATGCTGTTTTATATACATATACACACACACACACACACACACACACACAAGTCCTATAATACAGATCTACACCAAATACCGATTTGTATTTACATATTGTTTGCATGATGATATTGTATTCTGTTTTTATCTTCTTCAATAAAAACAAATTTTCACCTTAATGCATAGAGTGCATTAATCCTATGCTACCATATAAAAATTTTACTCAAGTAATATAAATTTATTAGGTATTCTGATATATAGGTATATGTTTGAACCATTGATTGTGTTTGGATACAAACAATATACAACTCCCAGCTTCCCAGTTGTGTTACTGTGACTCTTTCTACTTCAAAGGCCTGGTCATTGTTTTGTTTGCTAACCAAATCCCACATAGGTTGTGAACAGCAACCTTAAGACTAGTACACACGGGCCAAATGTTGGGCGACATTTGGGTCTTATGTATGGCGGTCGGCTTCTGTCAGATGAGCATGCTGGAAAACCAGGAGCTGACCGGATCCTGGTCAGCACTCTCAGCCAATGGCTGAGAGCAATGACCAGAGTGTTCTGGCGGGGGGCCATCCTCCTGTCAGAACACAATAGCACAGAAGGGGAGATCGCTGTACTAACATTGGATTGTTAGTACAACGGCTTTGACCGGAGCTGTCAGTTTTTTTTCCGTTCAACAAAAACAAAATTAGTACTGTGTACTAGGATTTACTTAGATCCTCCAATCAGACATTGCACCCAAGTAAATCTGTTAGGTTCAATGAACAATTGGTGTGCCCACTGTACAGAAAAGAGAGGATATAGAATTGAACTGAACGCTGTCTTGTAAATATTGTTTGCATGTTATAAATCTTCTGTAACCCGAAATACTTGTACTGTACTTTTTGTTGTAAATATTGTTTTCTGTGGTACTTGTAATTTTCCTGCAACCCTATTAAGAAATGTATATTGTGGACTGAACTACTTATTTTGTCATTGAATTCTTAGGTCTGGGGATGTTTATGTAAAAAACTCTTATAGTGATTCAAATGTATTCACATATACATTTAACCTCATCCACAATAAGACTGGGGTTTCCTAACACGTAATCACTACAAGGAACAAAGGAAATGGATCATAACAGCTTCAAATACGTTTTTACATATACAAGTAGCATGTTCTGTTATGTAGCTTGAAAAGGAAACTTACTTAATTCACAAGCTACTTATCCTCCTCTGCCCCGTATTTAACAGTAGCAGTTGTAAAATGAGTATGGCTAGTTTTGCATGCATCTTAAATCTCCTTTTGTCACTAGCGTTCTGGAAAGGGAACTGGATGCAGATAGAAAATTATGACCAAACACAGATTAGGACTTCTAAGGAACATATTCTGTGATGTTGAGCTCTCAAAACAACCTTTCTGGAGAGACATATGGGGCTGCTTGTCAAATCTCTGCCTGAAGATGCTAATTGTCTGGCTATTACACTGGCCATCAAGGTTTAGTAAGCTTGGAGTCACTGCCCTGGAACAAGTGTGCATATCTGTAAATCTAGAGGTTAAAATTACAGCCAAGCTAGCATTTACAGAATATGAAGTAAAAAGGGCAACCTCATGTCTTTCTTATGAAAGGTTACCTTAAAGCAGAATATTAGAGAGCTTCAGCATCTATTAGGCAAATTAAACATTTTCTTGTATGGGCATAAATTAAAGAGGGAGATTGTTATCCCACAACAATGACATTCATCACTACTAACCTGCTCTAAGAACAGGACTGCCTTATCTATGTGAAGATGACTGTGATAAGACACATCAAAGTCATGTTTCATTTGACAGAACTTATTCTACTCATCCTTCCGTTAACTGGCTAGAAAAATAAAAATTCTGACTTTCATGAAAGTTCTTCCACTGCATTGGCTTTATGGGAGGCAGACCATGTAGAAAAAGACTGTTTGATTTGTAAAATACATAAAAAAAGAAAGTGATTACCACAGGTGCAGCCGCCACTGTAGTTTGATCTTTAAATTGTAACAAAAATCCTACAAATGATAAAAAGTTCCTGAGTACCATGACACAGATGTCAAGCTTAAAAGCAGGCGAAGAGATGTGCTTGCCAATAAAATTTAACATTTAGGAAATCTAGAGAAATGTATTTTGTGGGAAAAAAAGGTTGTGATGGGTTAACGCTTTTAGAGTGCTAAACTTTGATTGCATATAAATCAAAATTATTTTTAAAAAATGATGCAGTATAGCTATATAGTGTATATATACAGTATATGCACATACACATTTTACTTAGGGCAAAGCAAATTTACAGAACACGTGTACTAGAATATCTATATAGAAGTTTACTAACTTACTACTTTCAACCATAAGTGTCTTTTAATTTAAAGGAGATTTAAGATGCACACAAAACTAGCCATTAGAATAACTGCTCACCTTTGTTTTTGTATGCGTTGTTTGGCAAGAAAACAAATAATCCACATCCGGTTTAAGACCCCAAAGTCCTGCAAGAAGTATGAGGATTTCTGTATAGGACAATGCTAGACACGGCATATTGGGTAACCCAAACCACACCTAGATACATCCAGATTCAATAATGGTGTTCAGTACAGCAGCTGGGAAATTAACAAGCTAGAGATGTATTTCTCAGTCCAGGGAATTCTGCATCTCATATGTATTCAAAGAAATACCAAGAGGACATAACCTGACATTCTGCAAGTGCTGAAGATTTTTGTTTCAACTGATGTGCTTTGAATTTCACAGTATGTGGCTGGCTCAATAGTAAAGTACTAAGATAGTGTTGTCCGCTCTCAATTTCTACAATCTGCATATTATTTACACTCTAATAATAATATGGGATCTTACCCATCATGTTATACAAGCTCTGTGGTGCAAACTGCCTTGGCATTTTCTGTATTGCTTCTTGGTAGACTAAGAGGGCATCCTAGAAAATAAAACCACAGAAATAACAATGTTGCAGTGAAAACCCACACCAAATACCAATAGCTGAAAAGGTAGTAAAAGCTACATAAATTAGACATGATAAATTAAATTCACATTTTACAATTCACATTCTAAGCCACAGTCTTTGTGTTTAGGACGCTAGCATAAATGTAACGAGTCTACCGTTAATTTATGCACAACTTTCAATTTAAAAATTAAACACTTGCAAGTTGAATTTTTTTTTAACTTAATTTGCCCCATATAACTAATACAATAATACATTTGGCTTGTGTGCATGTAAAAGCGTTTTTTTTTTTTTTTTTTTGTCTGTCAAGTGCTTCCTTTAGCTTTTAAAAGAACAGTCATTAAAATTATAAATTATTCTATTTATGATTTTCCCATTACGCATGGCAAAAACATATACAAAACTGTATTTAATTTCATCTGAATATATTTAATTCACAAACACATAGTTTATTATGTTTGGGTTTATTTCTTAAAATAAATTATGTTTTAGTACAAATAGGGTGCAACTGTAGTTAAACTCTAAGTAAAATAAAAAAATCAATGTGATTATAAAACAATTTATTGATCAGTTTTTCACAGGAATAGATTACACCATGTTAATCCAATCAACAAAGTATAAGATAAGCAAGTAAAGGGCACAGATTACAGTCAACATCCTCCTTAATGCAAACCCCAAAGATTACTCATTTGACATTAAAATGATTCACTCACTATATTTGCACCATATTTACGGTCTACTAAAATCAAGACAATTCCCTAATAACTTTAAAACATTAATGTATTTTTTTACATTGATTTTCAATATTTTAAATTTGCAGCATTGTAAACTAATACTGAATCATTCTGCCATTAAGGTTTTTGGTGCTTTTATGTGGTATCAATTGGGCTCCTGTGTTGTCAATTTATTACACAGCTTTATGATGGAGTTTACACATGCCCATTTAAACACAATTACATAGACTTGATCCACTGATGTCACCATCAGGCAACCCTAAATAAAAAAAATTGCATGTAGCTGTCGGAGTGCATGCATGCATGTCAGCAGTAAGTGGCTGTAGAGAAGTTTTAGGAGATCAGCAACACTGAGATGCAATCAAGCATACACAAACTAAACATGAGTGTTTTATGTTAAAAAATGTCAAATGTTAAACACAGTGCCTTCACAAACTCAATCTCATTAAGTTAGGTTTTACATCTACTTCAGCTAAATGATGGTAAAAAGCTATGCTACAAACTCAGATAAAAATCTACATAAAGCCATTATGTTTCATATTTTTTGTTCTGTCATGTCATGTGAAATCTTTGATTGAGAAGACACTGAAAACATAAAATTATTAACATCATAAAATTAGACAAGTGGAAACCAAACATATACAGTATTTTAAATAAAGGAAATCTAAATTGAGACAAACACTCATCAGCATTCATTTTGGTAAAGTTAAACAAAAAAGAACAAGGTCAACAACCCTTCTCAATCTACCATTACACAAGCAATGAAGGATAATTCTGTTGCCAAAACCGGGGCACTAAAGAGGCACAAAAATACATGCACCATGTTTATATTCCTTAGTGCAAATGTCATCATATTTTAAATAACTTGGGTGTAACAGTTCTGAGGGGGATATCTGGATATCTGAATGCATGAAAAGCCTTCTGCAAACTCATTAGGTCTTTATGCAATTGGCTATTCCATATCTACAATGACAGGACCAGCCTCAAAAAAGGATCCAGAATTACTTCTAGTTTTACTCATTACTAGGGTAAAATTTAATTTTTAAACTTGCAAATAATTTGCCAGATACAGTTTAAGTATACAATCTATACATATTATGAGGCATTGGCAGGCAGGATTATGCATTGGCATACAGACACCAAGAGTGTGGCTGACCTGATGTCCCTCATGGAGAGACATACTGTTACTGAAGACTATCTTGGGGATCTGCTCTCTAAGGCAATAACCCCTGGAAACAAAAAAACCTCACGCTCAGGTAAGATTTCTCCTTTTTATCAAAGGTGTAAACATCCACTTAAAGAAGGAGACACTCATGGGTGCCAGAAAGCCAAAAAGGAGTCTCTTCCTTGACAGTGACATGGCATATTAGATGATGACGGTGCCAAAGACTGAGAATGTGGCTGCCAATTGCTCCATATTACATGAAACTATGGAATGTGACCCGGGAAAACACTATTTGCCAAGCCTATTTTTGCAGCTGAGGAACTGAGACTGAAAAGGCACATATGTCCTACTACAATACAGGGACATCCAGTGGAGGAATTATTAGACTCTGGGAGCCTCTTCACATTGGTCTATGCCAGTCTGGTGGACCCTGCCAAGCTTGGCTCCGATTAAATGGGAAAACATTGTATGTTAAAGACTACTCTACGGTAATACTCTCAGTGGACACATCTAGTGCAAGTGTAAAATAGGTAGTGGGTGTGGTTGAGAACTTATTACTGCAATACTGAGCTGTGATTTTCCTCTGTTTTGGGAACTGTGGAAGAAAGCAGCTAATCAGTTTTAAAATGTGTCTTTAGTAAATTATGTTACTGCTGTGCCCGAACTTGATGGGAATGTTGACTCCCAACATCAGAGGTACCTTACAATTTTTCATTAATGGTCATGGTTGGGGAGTCAGAGGAAACTGTCACAGTGCCAGAAATAGCTGATACACCATGACCAAGGAAGATTTTTAGACTGCACAGTTGTTGGGTCTTAGTTAAATGGGGTACCTCAAGGAACCATAAAGAAGTTAGCATGGTACCGTATCAGGTAAAAAAGGATTGAGAGTACATAGTGGAGCAGATCGTAGGTCTCCATTCTCACACAAGGATGATGTTGGATCTGGCCCATTCTCTTGGTTTTGGAGGTTATTTTAGGGAAAAAACAAAAAAGAGGATTGAGTAGCATTTTTCTGATTTTGTATATACAAAGCAATCCAGAAGCAGTATAAAGCATGCCCTGAGTGTCAAACGAATGCAGGTCCAACCACATTTTTGAAGTCCGCTAGTAGACTTGGAGTTTGATTTTTCAGTATTACAAAATTAATTCAGAAATGAAAGCATAGTAAACACTGTTTATTATGCTTCAGTGATGAATGGATATAGGAGCTATCAGTACTGACTATTCAAGGAAAGGAATGGGGCTGGTTAACACATTTACCAACTTCCCTCCATCCTGACAGCTGCCCCATGTGCCCCAGCAGCAGATGCAGCCAGTAGGAAAGGGGGAGAGAATGCCGGTCAGTAGCACAGCAGGGACAGATGCCTGTCATTGCAGAAGGGGTCAGAGTGGTGGGGGGAGGATGTAGTTGAACATTTGTAAAGCCCCTGTGGTTGCCATACTGTACCTGAAGCCAGTGAGAGGGGAAGAGGATCGGGGTTGCGGGGGAAAAAATCGATGCTGGGGGAGGTGGAGGCATAGAACAGTGGCAGGAGTTGAAGAGGCTGGACACACAGGGAAGCAGTGACATCTGCAGGGAAAGGGGAGTGGGTCATGTTTTCGGTGAATAGCTCTGATCAGCGACAATTTTGGCAGAGTCTGCTGAACAGTTTTGCTATAAGCTCATGGTCACTAGCAGAAGGAGCTAAGCTAGGTCAGACCTGACCAGCTGGAAGCAGTGCTGTAGGTCAGTATGCTGTATGGACTTGGCAGCGAAAGGGTTAAATTGTATGCAGAACAAGTGCTACCTGTTTCTTTTGGGGAACCCATTAGAGGGGCACCACATTAGTCAGGAACTTATCTGACGTTAAATAGTAGATCAAACCAATTGATCGTTTGTTTTAAGCCATTAACAGGCAGTGCAAAGGGCTCCAGCATTGAGACTGTGGTTACTGCCTTTCTGAATAAAAGTGCAACCTGCTCAGACTGGTGCTGGGTGTTCTTTTCTCATGTATGCTTTACTGCTGACAACAATAATTTAGCCTGACCTTCTTACCATATTCAAATTGTTGTATAGCATTGTTTTGAAATAATGCATAATCCATAGGTGAATCCTCCTCACTGTCAAAATATAATGACACAGAAGGAGGACTCAAAAAATTATCCACCTTAATATTCTTGCATTTGACATTTTTTTTTTTATTAAACTTCCAACATTTAACTGTACAGTATATGCTAATGTCCAGTGAGCTGTCGATATTTTCATTTCTAGCAGGCTTCCCCTGAGGTGTAAAAACAATTCAACAATTTCCCACGTGTGTGGAAACAAAAAAAAAAGTTGCAAAAAGCCGAATTAGAGACTCTGAATCCCTAAAAGGGAAGAGAAATAGGGAGATATTCTCCAAAATATTCAACAGGTACCAATAATTTACATTTTTTACAGCAACAAACCATATCTTATATAGAATATTTTATAATCCAAAATGTTTTTTTTTAAAAAATTGCCACATTTGCCAAATTGTAATAAATGTCAGAGACTCAAGGGACTGAATACACTTGTCAGGAAATTGGCGAAAAGTATTTGATAGGGTTAACAAGGTATTCCACTGTAAGAGGACTATGGATCCAACTGTGCATATATTGGGTTGCTTGGATGATCTAGACTGCACCAAGGTCTATAAAACAGAAATCATAACAGTATCATTCCTGGCCAAGAAATAAAATAAAAATGGAAAAGCAAAATATCGCCAACAACTAAACAATCTTGGCAGTCAAATATACAATTTATTTATTAAGAATAGGATACTCAGCCATATGGCAGTCTTTATCGTCATGAATGCTAGACACACCTGGATAAGCCTAAATAGATCTTATTTGGGATAGAGTAAAAATACTGTTAGCATGTGCTTTAGATAGATAGCCACAAAGCTCCCGAGGCCTGTGCTGTCGGTATTAAAACATTTGTACTAATCATAAAGCAAAAAGGGTTGGGACAAGATCCAGCTCATAGGTACCTGATCTGCATGCACTCCTTGGTCATACTAAATGATGTACGGGTTCCTTATGTCTTAAGCACTGTAATTTTGATTATAATAGATTTTGACGATTTTCTTTATTGCTAAAAAATGCAAAAGCTAAATAAAAACAGAATTCAATAAAAAGTTCCATGTTTCACGAATTTGTGAAACTCACCTCATACTGGCCTTGTTCATGGTACAACTTCCCCAGATTATAAAGGCAGCTGGTTACTGAACTTTTATGAGCGTTAGGATCTTTTAAATTTTCGTCTGGAATTTCTGCACATTTCAAGAAGGTTCTTCTGGCCTCTTCAGTTCTTCCCTGATTCATAAGAATAATTCCTGTATTCAAGTATGCCGCTGTAAAATCAGTGATTGCAATAAGGATCATTTTAGTGAATACAAAACATCTGAATTTAATATGATAAAAATTCAGCACTGCTTCTTTTAGTAGCAGTAAATGACTGGCCTTGAGATTATATTTTTGCACACGTGGTCTGTCACTAATTTTCCTTCCCTTACAGAAGGGACCACCATAGATGATTGGTGGTTCGGCCTACATGTCTTTTCAAAACCTTTCATCTCTACAAAACGCTGCCAATTAGAATGCCAGTTTTGATGATGGTTTTGTGGTGAGGTCTTAGCCCTTCATCTTATTTTTTTTTTAAAAAGTGATGATAATGAAAAACAGATGCGAATGAGGATGATAAAATGTAAATTCATTACTTACATGCCAGTGTAGGCCTGCTACCAATTGCTAACTTGTAGTAGTGGAGAGCCTCTGAAAACTTGCTGTTTTCCTGGAGCAGCAAGCCTCTGGAAAACATAACCAGGAGAATGGATCACTATCTGAAAACTAGACTCATGAATATTACTTTACAGAATATGTAAATGCTAAATTATTCTGGCAATTACATGTATGCAACACTGTAAACGTTTTAAAAAACATGTGCATAGTTTATCCATGCAAGCATAAAGACAAACAGTTGAATTGAAAGTATATTTAAAATTAACAAGGTTTTGGCTTTAGATAATCTCAAATACAAAACTCCAGGATTTGCAGGATTTTTAAAATCTGCTTGCTTTCACCGCTTCAATACGATGCACTTAGAACACTTTCCTACCAGGCCGATTTTCAGCTTTCAGTGCTGTTGCATTTTGAACGACAATTGCGCAGTCGTGCAACGCTGTACCAAAACTAAATTTTTATAATTTTTTCTCCACAAATAGAGCTTTCTTTTGGTGGTGAGGTGGCACAATGGCTACTCAGAGCAAGATGGCTTCACTGTGAAAAAATTATTTTGAGCTTATTTCTTTATCTTACATGCACACTGGCATATGGCATAAATAATTCTGATGACTACTGAAACATATGATTTATATTTGGAGAACCTGTGGAAAACCAGCCAGATGGCTGCCTGGCTAAGGATGTCCGAAAACCACAAGCGATAAATACATTTTGATGGTGACTTCTCAATGAACCAATGTCACAAAGCGTTTAACACTAAGCTTGTTGTGGATTTTACTAAACTTTGATTGGTTAACTATATCTTGACCCAACCTATCCTTACATACGTCATTTACAGTATTTAACCTGAACGCGCCAAAATTAAAGCAGATCAACTGACTCAAACTTACTTGATTCTGTCTGGTCTCTATATAGCTACATATATTATTTTGAATTTTGTATCACTAACAGGTGTCAGGTATCTGTGCTTGAGTTTGAAAGGAACCACGACAGTGGTATTTGTTCACCTTTGGGGTTTTTATTTTTTGCGCTACAAATAAAAAAAGACAGAAAATTCCAGAAAAAAAATGTTTTTTCTGTTTTTCCGACACAAAGTTTTGTAAATAATTACATTTTCTCCTTCACTGATGGGAACTGATGAGGCTGCACTGATGGGCACTGATGAGGTAGCACTGATGAGGTGGCACTTATATGCAGCACTGATGGTCACTGATAGGTGGCACTGATAAGCAGCACTGATGGGCACTCATAGGTGGCATTGATGGGCACTGATAGGTAGCACTGGGCACTGATGGATGGCACTGGTATTGCAGTAGCTATAGGGATGGCACTGGCAAGCATCACAGATGGGCACTGTACCATCCCTATTGGGCACTGTGTGCCCCTTACCTGGTGGTCTAGGGTGACATCCCTGGTGGTCCCTGGGTGGCATCCCTGGTGGTGCCTGGGTGGCATCCCTGTGTGGGCTACCTGGTGGTCCTGGTCAGCTCCCTTGTGGTCCAGTGTGGCGATCTAAGGGGGGCTTTTCTGATAAACAATCAGCACAGACCCCCCCCCCGTCAGAAGAGCCGCCGATCAGCTCTCCTCTACTCGCGTATGCAGACGCTTCTAAAGGAAAAACCGATACACGGCTTTTCCTGTTTACACTGTGATCAGCCATGATTCGTCATGGCTGATCACATGGTAATGGGCTTCTGACAGAAGCCCATTACCTAGATTGGAGATGCGGTATGTCAGACTGACACACCACATCACCAATCGCCGCGCGGCCCGCGGGCGCGCACATGCATGTTATCCTGCTGGATGTCATATGACGCTCAGTCTGGATAACCCAACCACTTCCCGGCCGTCATTCTGCATAGGGCAGAAGGGAAGTGGTTAAGGAATTAAGTGCAATTAGGTACATGCCACTTTATGGACTTTTTTTTGTGGGTCTCTCTTTTTTTTTTTTTTTTTTTTTTTAATATTTACATTTTTTTACAGAGTGTGGGGAGTACAAATATCCCTATACTTTCAGCATTTTTCGACACTGGACCTTCGAGTTTCCCATACAGCCACTTCAGAGTTGTATGCAGCTGTTCTGCCCTCAAAAGTGCTGCAATTCCTTAAAATTCCTTTAATAAATATGCATATCTTTAACCACTTCAGCCCCGGAAGGATTTACCCCATTAATGACCAGGCCATTTTTTACGATACAGCAATGCGTTACTTTAACTGACAATTGCACTGGCGTGTCCTTTTTTCCCCAAAAATATATCTGTCTTTTTTGGTTGTATTTTTTGGCATTTTTATTTTTGAGGGTATTTGATCACCTCTGCTGGTTTTCAGCCATAATGCATATCCCAAAAAGAATGTAAAAACCCAAAATGTTTTCATCACTTTAGGCCGATATGTATTCTTCTACATATTTTTGTTTAACAAAATCACAATAAGTGTACATTGATTGGTTTGCACAAAAGTTATAGCGTCCACAAACTATGGGATCGATTTACGGATTTTTAAAAATGGTTTTACTGGTAATAGCAGCGATCAGCGATTTTTAGCAGGACTGCGACATTGCGGTGGACAAATCTGACCCTAAGTGACACTTTTTGGGGACCAGTGACACCAATACAGTGATCGGTGCTAAAAAAAATGCACCGATCATTGTATAGATGATACTGGCAGGGAAGGGGTTAACATCAGGGACAATCAACGGGATAAATGCTTTCCGTGCTGGAGTTTTCTAACTGTGTGGGGGGTGGTCTGACAGGAAGAACACAGAGATTGCTGTTCCTGATACTAGAAACAGACAATCTCTCTGTACTTCCCTGTCAGAATGGGGATCTGCCTTGTTTACATAGGCAGATCCCCGTCCTGCCTCTCTGTGGAGCAATTGCGGGTGGCCGGCAGACAGAGTCCACCAGACCAGCGGATTGGCTCCCCCTACGTGCAGCAGGCCCGTGTGCACCATGAAACGTTGTTTTGCGCAATAGAGCCACCCTGCTGCAGTATATATGCTGTTGGCGGTCTCTAAGTGGTTAAAGCACCTAATATAAATCAGGACACACCAGATCTACTGTAAATATAGAGTTTTACATTTTACCCTTTAGACCCCTTTCACACGTGTGTGACCTGAAAGTCACTTGATTTTGACGCGACTTGAAGCAATGTCTGTGTAATCTGAGGTCTATGAACCTCTAGTCGCATCAAAGTCTTACCAAAGTAGTGCAGGGACAACTTTGAAGTCGCACAGATATGAATGGTACTCACTGGAAATCATGGGGTAGGACTTGTCATGTAACTTTTCAGTCACAGGACAAGTCACACAAGTGTGAAAGGGGCCCTAAGGCCCAACTTCATCAATTAGCTAAAATCCACCCTTGCAGTGTCAGTCGTACTCCCATCAACTTCTCCCACTGCAAGGGTTACATGCTTGTTACATCTGCAATGCAGGCTGTGTGTGATTCCTTGGCATCCTTACATACCATGCAGGACTATTAACCTTGTAGTGTACATGGCGGAGGCAGTAGTGGGACCATTGCTGGGAATGCCTTAAAAACAAGACTTCCCAGGTTGCACCTCTGGAGTGACCCCTGCTGGAGTGAGGGATGACGTATTAATCCTCATTTTTGCACCCCTAAATTGAAAGAGCAGTTAAACATTAGGTGTGTGTGTGTAGGGGTGAAACTGCAACAGTTGATTTTGTCTAACTCCTGGATTTGGGCATTAAGAACTGCGCTGGGATCAACAAGGTCTAGCCAGTTTACATTCCATCTATCTCTCAAAGTCATATGAAGATACAGGGCTCCCTGCACACAGATTCGTTTTGTTTTTTTGCCAGCCATATACTGTATTTGTATATTCTGCAGAAAATTGTATAAGTAATAATTGCCTGGCTTGCTTAACTGTGTAATTCCTGCAGACCTTACAGATCAGAGAAAATATTACATTGAACGAGAAATTCGTGAACCAGCTATTCTCCTGATTCGTGCATCGTGGCGACACACATGGCGATTTGGTGTTTCTGCCAGCGTAAAATTTGGATTTTTTTCAGTTTAATTTTACGGTCCCTTTCCCCCACCAGAAAAGTGTTTTGGCTAAATATACACATAAGGATCTACGTATAAAAACTTTGTTGTACGAATATGACAAACATTCAAACAGCCCAATGAAAATCGCTGTATTTTGTGTAATATGATTAATATGATCTTAAAAGCCATCTTGTGGCCATAATTTTGTATTTTGTTTTCTGAAATACATCAATTAGCTAAAATATTGCTTTATGGCCACTAGATGGAGCTTACAATAAGAGGAAGTTATATTACACATAATAGGGCAGTTTTGGTTGGTGTCAGTAGAGCAGAGGTCGATGTCAGAGCGGTGGACAGTGTCAGTATGGCAGAGATTGGTGTCAGTAGAGTAATATATATATATATATATATATATATATATAATATCTTTTTTAAAATTAATGTTATTTTTTATTATTTTTTACATTATTATTTCCGAGTCCCACTGGGAGGCTTTGGTGAAATATCAGGGGTCTAAACCCATCTAGACCCGATGTCTTTCTTTTGAATCAGAGAAAAGGATTGAGGATAGGGGAGTTCCATGCAGCAGGCGGAATCTGCCCTGTACGGGGCGATTAGGGTGCGCATGCCTATGGTGCTATAATAATGCTTCGCTGGCTGAGAATGCACTCCCCCCTCTAAAATCATACTGCTACAAACCAGGCTACAATGGTCGCATAGCTGAATGCAAAATTCAAATTCTGAGGTCAAGCAGTGTTCTAACACAGTAAATAGTCTAATACAGTGACCATTATAAGAGTTACCTTACAAAAGCCATAATTTATAATAATATTAAAGTAGCATTAACCCTCAGAATGTTTAAACTCAACACTTTGAGCAGAATAAAATAAATATTCCCCAGTAAATTATTTGCAAACATTGTTATACCAGCAGTTGCAAATTACAACTTTCAATCCTGCTGGCTACTGCTCTTTCAGTGCCACTTCCCTAAACCTTCAGTCTTTAAAGGAAACTGTTGTTGTAAACCCATAAACCCTTACATTCAGAGATTAAACAAATCCTCCTACACAAGGTGTATCTGTTTATCTGCAGTCTTTTCTTTTTTACATCAGTTCAAAGTACTGAATTTATAAGCTTGTTTGGAAGTTCAGAAAAAAGGGGGTGGAGATCTGAAGTTACACTCTGCAGAGATCAGTGAGTGTCTGAGAGCTGATTGGAGGGAAGAGACCCACCTTCACACAGCACACAGGAATAGAGCTGAGGTTGTCAATCAGCTGGAGGTCCCTCCCGTGTCACCTTTTTTCTCTTGGTGTCAGAAAATCTTGTCAGAAGGGAGTGCCTTGCTATCCTAGGCTTTGGAACTGTGTGTACTGGTCTAAACCCAGAGAACTAAGTTTAATTTCTGCCTGTTACCCTGTCCCTTTTCTACCAACCTGAATCACTTCTGACAAGTATTCCTGACACCAAGAGAAAAAAAAGGTGACAAGGAGGGATCTCCAGCACACAGCCTGTGGTTGACAGCCTCAGTTCCGTTCCTGTGTGCTATGTCAAGGGGGTGTGTCCCTTCCCTCCAATCAGCACTCCCAAAATGCCCCTGCCCATTGGAATGAATGGGCAGCGCTTTCAAAGTGCCTTAAAAAGCAATTTGAAAGTGCCGCAAAACTGGAGTTTTTAACCCCTTTTTTGGGGTTAAAAGCACCCTGCTAGTGGCCGAAAAGCGAGCGGCTGGCGCTTTCAGTGTGAAAGGGGTCTTAGAGTCACAATTTGAATCACACGGATTGGGTTTGGGTATACAAAGGTCAAAGGAAGGTGAGGGGTTCTAAATTCGATTAGCTTGGGGGGAGGGGAGGTCGCCTCCAATGACAATACATGTAAGGTGGAGCCAGTACGTCACGGTGCTAACCCGGATAGCAACTAACAGAGGAGCGGTGATCTCCTAAGCGCCTGATCTGACTTCTGAAGTGTGAGTACGGACGGCACTTGAGTGCCTGTTTGTTATATATACACAATATCACTCTATGGTGTCTTTCTTCTCTTTTATGGACAACTCAAGAACGGATGTCACGGGAGTAACCTCATACAGAGTGTGAACGGCAACCGGCCGGGCCCCTGGAGAATATGGTGGACTGAGTCATCCACTTATACCGGAGTCTCCCCCTCCCTCCTTTTTTTCCCATATCTGGCCCTGGAGGCCAGCAGGGGGTGTTCGGTATGAACTAAGTTATAACACCACACTAGCCTTGCTGGATTCTCTGGCTTTAGACATATGTATAAATAGATAGCACGCCAAGCATAGCAGGCTCAGCCTCTTCAGGCACAATATTAATTAACATTTAATAATATATATATATATATATATATATATATATATATATATATATGTGTATATGTCATTATATATATATTCCTTGCACGTTTGCATTTCCAATTTCGGAGTCTTTGGCTATGTATATTTGCACAATTCACCCAGGATTTGTATAATTCACACATGACACCCTGAAGTGAGTGACCCCACACTACCTCTTTCATCATTATATATTTTTTACTTGGTTGCATGGCATACATTTAGAATCTGCATATATCTGCACATTTGCACATTTAAATATTCTTTTAAATATTTATTAATTTTTTTTCTTTTTCTCTCGTATGTTTACACTTTCGCATTCTCAATTTGTATGTCTGCATAACTTACATAGGATTTACAAAAATTGCGCATGACGACTCCTTAAAAAGGAGTGGTACCATATATCCCACACTACCTTACAGCATTCACACATATTCTTATTTGTTTATACAGTATTCATTTAGGACTGCATATTTGCACAGTTTCGCATTTTTGCACATTTAAATTTGTAAGGCAGGCTAATATCGACTTTTTGCATGGATTTTTTGCACAGAGTTTCAGCAGCGCCAATCTGCCACACCAATTTTTACTTCTAAATTTAGGTTTATTGCCTTTGTTGGATCTTACTTGCTTTACAGAGTCTCCCTATGCTGAGAAGTGAGGTATGACTGCAAGCAGCCATATTTTATTTACAACAAGGAAGCCCACTAATTAAAAACTTTACCCATTGGTCTTTGCAGCTGTAAACTTTATTAATTACAGTGAGGAAGTTGCTGATTATAAAAACTTACACATTGATCTTTGGTTGGAAACAGTACGCAGAAAAGTAATTCCAGAACATCTTGACTACATAAAGAGGATCCAGGATAAAGAAAATAAGATACCCTTTCCCCTCCAAGGTCTGATGCACAGGTGTCAAAATGCATGCGTTCAGATGCCTTTGGAGATTTCTGTCTGCATCTGGAAGTATGTAAAGCTTTTCTATGCCTGAATACACACCTAAATGTCTCTAGGTGCATTCAATCTAGCTGCATTTATATGCAAGAGAGATTAATCTGGTAAGTATAACGTTTGTTTAACCAGTTCCCGACCGTGTGCCGTGTTTTCATGCTGGCAGTCAGGATGCTGAGCGTGAATCGCCGTAAAAAGACAGCGATCTGTGAACAGCCGCTAGGGGGTGCGCGAGCGTGCGCCCGCGGCACTCCTGAGGAGTGTGCCCGCGGCTCGGGTGGACCCGATGTCTGCCGGCGAGCGGCGATGAGCGGCCACAGGAAAAGTACGGGGAACCGCCGATGTAAACACGGTGGTTCCCCATTCTGACAGTGCAGACATGAGAGATCTACTGATCCCTGTCACTGGGATCAGTTAGATCTCTCATGCCCATGTTAGCCCAACCCCCCCACAGTAAGAACACACCCAGGGAACACAGTTAACCCCTAGACCCCCCCCCCCAGGTTAACCCCTGCACTGCCAATGACATTTATACAGTAATCAGTGGACATTTAAATTTCTGATCGCTGAATAAATGTCATTGGTCCCAAAAAAGTGTCAAAAATGTCCGATATGTCCGCTGCAGTATCGCAGTACCACTAAAAATCGCAGATCGCCTCCATTACTAGTAAAAAATAAAAAATAAATAAAAACCCCAGAAATTAATTCTCATCATCCGTAAACGCGGCCACTTTTGCGCAAACCAATCAATAAACGCCAATTGTGATTTTTTTTATTACAAATATGAGGAAGAAATGTATATTTTTTTTGGGATTTGAATTTTAGCAAAAAGTAAGAAATTTGGGTTTTTTTGCAAAATGGTAGCTCTTCTTTTGTTTATAGCGGTGATCAGAAATGATGCAGAGGCGATCAAATACCACCAAAAGAAAGCTCTATTTGTGGGGAAAAAAAGGACGCAAATTTTGTTTGGGTGCAACGTCGCACGACCGCGCAATTGTCAGTTAAAGCGACACAGTGCCGAATCGCAAAAAGTGCTCTGGTCCTAAAGCTGGAAAACCTTCCGGTTGGTAAGTGGTTAAACTTACCAGATCAGTTGCTCATATGCTAAACTCGGTGCTGTTGATTTGCTGAAGACTTGTTGCAGCCACTTCTTGTCTACTTACAAGTTGCTGCTGCTTTATTTTTTTCTATACAATCAATAAGGTCTCCTAAAAGCTTATAGGGGATTATACTAATTGCCTTTACAATGTAATAAATTGCATCAATAGTTCTGGATCACTGCTGTGTGCTGCAAATATCATAGTTTCATTGATGCTGGAAAGCACTTTACTTCCATACCAGTGATTCGAACACACAGAAACTGCACATTGTCTGGTCCTCCTCCCCCTCCTCTATTCACAAAATGCCTTGTATTTGGTTCACAGAATTACAAGGTATTCTGCGGATGGACAAGGGTAGAGGAAGGGCGAACAATTGACAGAATATTTTTTCTATACAAGAGCTGCAGCTCCCCTTGGATCACATCACATTTACTTCTGTATAAATACATATTACACAATCAGTGCTTTTATAAATATAACAGGACCCACTATGACGTCAGATGATGCTGACGAAACGTGTTGGGTGAGACTTTCCGTGACATGTCACTTCAAGTGTTTGGAACAGCATTTTTAGTTTCATTTTCAATGCCTGAATATTCTTCATGAATGTAGAGGCAATTTTTAACCATGTATTCAATGAATTGAAAGTACTAAACTATGAGAAGCTCCTCTATCTCTATCTTCATGTCACTGAGCGACTTGTAGAATCTCTTAAAAGTGAGGGAGCACCAACAAATGTATGCTGGTATCCATTTATCCAAATGCTGGATAGAACAGAGAGCTTAACTCCACGGCGTGGTATAAGACTGCCCGTTGGGGACCTATAAAGCGTTTTGTGACTTTCTTTGAAAAAAAAAAAAAAAGGGGGTCATAATTCACTGGTGAGTGCACAGTGTACCTATCTGGTGGAGAAGTGTATGACTTCTTTTGGTGTCACCTTTTCACTACCTTTGGGGTTTTTTGCACTGAGCACTCTGATTGGACTTTTCTTATGAATGCTTCATTTGTAAGCTTATGTTTTGATGACTCCTATAAACTTTTTGTGGGGGTTGTGAGAGCGTGGTTTATTTTTTCTGGTCGTTTGCCTGCTATCTGTGCCTGGTAACCAATGTCACTAGGAATCAAAGTGAGGAAAGACTCAGAGGTGTCATCAGAACAAGAAATGAGGGGGAATCTTCCAATGAAGTGACAGCTATCTTAGAGGGGATTTCCCTCACTCTAGAGAGTTTTGTTTTCTCATGTCCACTTAGGTCTACGGACAGAAAGTGAAGGAAAATCTTTTTCAATGGGGCACAGATGATGTTAAAAAAATAAAATAAAATGACAGAGCTCTAGCCAAAAAGAAAAAAAGCTTTGGTGTAGATATACTTTAACTCTAAGGAAAAGCATCATCTGATCAACTTTTTTTTGAAGAATAAATAGAAAACATCCGAAAACATTGGGAAACTGAAAGCCATAGGTTACAGATCCGCAACACAGAATATGGAAATGAGTTGCTGGAATTATTCATTAACCACTTCCCGCAAAACCACATACCTGTATGTCATTTTGAGAAAGTGGTTGTACCAGGGTGATGTCTGCAGCTAGAGGCATCACCCCAGAACAGTTTTTTAGAATGGACAGTCGGCTTTTGGCTTTTTAGAATTAGCAGCCCGGCCGTTATAACAAGCAGCGGGAGGGGAGGACCTCCCGCCGCCCTCCACTGCTCTGTCTGGGTCTCTCGTCCCACCATGTCTGCCGACTGGCCAGAGACCCGAACAAAGCCAGAATCAGCTTTGATCGGGTCTCCGATGTAGTAACCCAGAAGGGATATCATGACATCACTCCTGGATTACTCGGCAGCCAACATCGCTGATTTTAAATTTCGGCGTTTTAAATACTTTGAACTGCATAGCCCAGATTTCTCCATAAAGAGTACCTGTCACTGCCTATTACTGTCACAAAGGATGTTTACATTCCTTGTGATAGCAATAAAATTGATCCAAAGTTTTTTTTTTTTTTTAAAGGGACAGTGTAAAGCAAAAAGATAAAAAAAGAAATAAGAAAAAAAAATAATTTTAAAGCCACCCCCCCCCCCCATGCTGAAGAAAATGCATACGCAAGTTGCGCTCGCAAATGTAAACAGTGTTCAAATCACACATGTGAGGAATCGCTGCCAGAGCAATAGAGCAATAATTCTAGCAAAAGATCTCCTCTAACTCCAAACTGGTAACCGTTAACAGTGTTTTAAAGCATCACCTATGGAGATTTTTAAGTAACGTAGTTTGTCGCCATTCCACGAGTATATCCAGTTTTAAAGCATAACATATTAGGTATCTATTCACTCGGCGTAACATCATCTTTCCCAATGTACAAAAAACTGGGCTAACTTTACGGTTTTGTTTTTTTTAATTCAGTGAAGGAAGTGTATTTTTTTCCAACAAATTGCATTTGAAAGACTGCTGCGCAAATACTGTGTGACATAAAATATTGCAACACTGAAGAAATGACACTTTTCTACAATGTAAAGTAGTGAGTGTACAGCTTGTATAACAGTGTACATTTGCTGTCCCCCTCAAAATAACTCAACACACAGCCATTAATGTCTAAACCACTGGCAACAAAAGTACATACCTAAGTGAAAATGTCCAAATTGGGCCCAATTAGCCCCGGTGTCATGTGACTCGTTATGTGTTACAAGGTCTCAGGTGTGAATGGGGAGCAGGTGTGTTAAATTTGGTGTTATCACTCTCACTCTCTAATACGGGTCACAGGAAGTTCAACATGGCACCTCGTGGCAAAGAACTCTGAGGATCTGAAAAAAAGAATTGTTGCTCTACATAAAGATAGCCTAGGCTATAAGATGATTGCCAAGACCCTGTAACTGAGCTGCAGCATGGTGGCCAAGACCATATAGCGGTTTAACAGGACAGGTTCCACTCAGAACAGGCCTCGCCATGGTCGACCAAAGAAGTTGAGTGCAAGTGCTCAGCGTCATATCCAGAGGTTGTCTTTGGGAAATAAGACATATGAGTGCTGCCAGCATTGCTGTAGAGGTTGAAGGTGTGGGGTCAGCCTGTCAATGCTCAGACCATACCCCACACACTGCATCAAATTGGTCTGCATGGCTGTTGTCCCAGAAGGAAGCCTCTTCTAAAGATGATGTGCAAGAAAGCCTGCAAACAGTTTGCTGAAGATAAGCAGACTAAGGACATGGATTACTGGAACCATGTCCTTAGTCTGACGAGTCCAAGATAAACTTATTTGGTTCAGATGGTGTACACCGTGTGTGGCGGCATCCAGGTGAGGAGTACAAAGACAAGTTTGTCTTGCCCACAGTCAAGCATGGTGGTGGGAGTGTCATGATCTGGAGCTGCATGAGTGCTGCCAGCACTGGGGAGCTACAGTTCATTGAGTTCACAGTCCATTGCCTTGCTAAAGAAGCTGAGGGCAAAGCTGATGGACTGGCCAAGAATGTCTCCAGACCTAAACCCTATAGAGCATCTGTGGGGCATTCTCAAATGGAAGGTGGAGGAGCACAACCATCTCTGTGATGCATCATGGAGGAGTGAAAGAGGACTCCAGGGGCAACCTGTGAAGCTCTGGTGAAATCCATGCCCAATAGGATTAAGGCAGTGCTGGAAAATAATGGTGGCCACACAAAATATTGACACGTTGGGTCCAATTTGGACATTTTCACTTAGGGATCTACTCACTTTTGTTGCCAGCGGTTTGGACATTAATGGCTGTGTGTTGAGTTATTTTGAGGGGACAGCAAATTTACACTGTTATACAAGCTGTACACTCACTACTTTGCATTGTAGCAAAGTGTCATTTATTCAGTGTTGTCACATAAAAAAATATAATAAAATATTTACAAAAATGTGAGGGGTTTACTCACTTTTGTGAGATACTGTATAATGTTTGGGAGTTCTAAGTAATTTTCTAGCAAAAAATACTGATTTTAACTTGTAATTAACAAGTGTCAGAAACAGGCTTGGTCTTGAAATGGTTAAATAAATTAACTTTTATTAAACATATATTTGTACTTATTTTTACAACCTTTTTAAAAATTCTAAAAATATTAATGTCATCTATACTGATGACAAGATCTGTTTCCAGCAGTCCAAACCATGTGTCTCCAACCCTTCTTCACTGCAAACAAGCTACTTCTGGCCACCATTAGAGATTTCTGCTCTTGGAGATAGGAGATTGGGTGAGCTCTGAGCTACATTTTTATAGCATAGCTGGAAATACTCATATTTCATCTTCAGTAAAGTAAACCCATGATATTGTCATTTTCTTAGAGGCGAAGACATTTTTGCAGTTATATTTTAAGCTAAGCCACTTTAAAATGCTAGCATTTAAAAGAGTAGCCTGTCCAGAGTCCATACAGCCTTCAGTATTTGCCCATCTTCACGTTTTATAATAAGCCAGTGGGCTGCCATCAGTATCTAGTGCCCGCAAACACATAATAAAAAGAGTCTTCCAGTCCAGACGTTCCTCACCCAAGGCTGCTAAACATGCTGACACTTAAATTACAGTTCTTATGGCACTTAATTCATGCCAGCACCCCATTACATCTATAATGTCCTGAGACAGCATTCCAGACTTATAATTATCCTGTGGCATAACCTTTCCTTGGCTTGTATACTAGATTTTCAAGATTCTTAAAAAAAAATTGAGATTTTGTGTTCCAAAGATTTTAGTGATGAAGACATCAGATAAAGGAGTTACAATTCTAGTTTTAAGGAGTGTACCTCCTCAGCTCCACATGTTTATTTCCCTGAATAGGATAGTCACAGCCTTTGGCAATGTTTAGAATATGTGGCTGAAATTTTCCTTGCCACTGGCAGCACCTGCACAGTAGCTTCCCATTGACCCAAGTGACCAACTTCTGAGTATTCTCCAGCCCTGGGAAAATACCCTAAATAAGTCTATGAAGGCACGCTGTGCAGGTGCGGCCAAATAACATAAAAGATTTCAGCAGCAGGCTGCGGGGATTGTAGCTGTATTAGTGCACTTGTGACAGAGTAGTGCCCATGAGAATTTTTTTTGCAGCAACATATAATTTTTCAAGACAAGCTTTCAGGGTGTACCCCCTTCATCAAGGGCCCTTGATGATTAAGAGACACCCCAAAAGCGTGTCCTGAAAAATTATATGTTTGTGCAAATAAAAAAAGGATCGTGGACAGTGCTCAATTGTTTCACCAGCAAGCTGTAAACATTGTGGAGGCAGCGTCTGTCAGATTCAGTACTGGTGGCAGGGTGCGAGGGATACTTTTGATCAGGAGGTAGCAGGCAGGCAGGATAAGTGCACTTTTCTCTATCATTTATATAGTATATTATTTAACATTAACAAAGCATACCTAGGTTGTTCTAAATTCACATATACTACACAGATGATAGAACTGCCAATGGAGCAATGCAACAAATATCTGAATGCTGACAGCCAACACTCATGTTTTCTTATTTTTCACGACTCTAAATCCATTCATTGGTCCCCTAGCAACAATAAGAAGGAAAGCCAAGTTCTTCCAGTAAAACACTGATATTATATCCAAGACCCCCTAACCATGAACTGCAGCATGAATTCATAAGTGACAACACAGAGACCAGTAACACGGACATTATATCCAAGATCCCTTAACCACGAACTGCAGCATGAATTCATAAGTGACAATAACACAGAGACCAGTAACACGGACATTATATCCAAGATCCCTTAACCACAAACTGTAGCATAAAATTCATAAATGACAACAACACAGAGACCAGCAATTCTGCATATAGTGTGGCCCTTGGTACTTTCAAGATTTGGATGGTTAGGGTATATTCATCCCTCTTACACTGAAGTGCATTTTGTTTCTGGCAAGCACAAAGCATTGCAACAGCAAATTATGCATACAACAAAATTAAATACTGATAGAGGAGTATAGCACAATCAGTGTTCAGCTCTGTCAGCATAGCACACATTGAAAACATCATGCAATAAATAAAGCAATTTTGACAGAGATGGTGCAGCCGGGTCCCTATGTTGGAATTTAAAAATCCTATTTACTAAGAAACTGATACTTATGTATGAATGAATGCTGGCAAGCTAAATAACATGCTGGATTTTAAAATCTATTACAGTCTCCAGTGGCAAAATATCCCCAGTATAATGTCCCAATGCACCTAAATGCTACAGCAATTATGAAGCCAGAAAACAGCAAGGGGAAGGTCTGGAATATTGTAGGAAGACACCGGGAAGAGTGTTGTGGTAGCCAAGAGAAGAGAATTGTCCACCAAGAGGAATACAGACTGATAATTAGCATGGTGAAGCTTCCAGAGGATATATCAAAAGAATCAAAAATAGCTGGCATGCATTCAAACATGGCAAAAGCTGAGGTCCCTAGGCCTTTATATTTGGTGCGATCACCAGCAAAATGATTTCTAGGCAAGCACTGGCTTAAGGTACCATAAGGATGGTTGAACTGGATGGACTTGTGTCTTTTTTCAACCTGACTAACTATGTAAGGTGAAGATGGGAAACCAACTTTGGGCAAAAAGGTTCTTTTAATTTTAATTGAAGTGTTATTTTAATGTAATAAAATTATTTCTTGGGATTCTCTTCCTTTATTTTAACATTTTATGAAGCTTCAACATAAGTTACAGTACAAAGATTTTCATTAGCGCACATATGGTAAGCTGGTGGTGTGTAATAGCTAGTTAGTAAACAGGGATGTGCTATCCTAACCCCCATGCTCGAGGCTGGAGTTGAAGACTGCTCCTCTACATCAATCCATTGTGGGGACAGTGCATCCGCACTGCTGTCTTTGGATCCAAAAGACATGCTCAGACCTTTTTAGTATGGGCAACAAGTTTTTCAAGCTGCTCTATAAATGCATA
This sequence comes from Glandirana rugosa, assembly GCA_018402905.1. Taxonomy (NCBI): domain Eukaryota; kingdom Metazoa; phylum Chordata; class Amphibia; order Anura; family Ranidae; genus Glandirana; species Glandirana rugosa. Next base: position 744,802 of record BLSH010218549.1, read on the forward strand.
TGATATTGTTTTAATCTAATTAATTCACTTTTGCATGTATTTTGCTATTCTCTAGTGTGCCTGTGAAGCAGCCTTTGATTAGTTCTCTAACACACACTGAATACCTAACGTATCCCAATGCTGCTGACATGAACTGAGTTTTAGAAATTATGCATTAGCTACCTGTGCCTATGTGCTCTCATGGGGTTATCAAAACGGCTACTGACTGTTTTTCCATCTGTACAAATTAATGAGTGGATTTTGAATCCCTCTTATCAGGATATCTATTTAGATGTAGGCAGATGGTGTAAAATTGCAATAGTGGGAACTATAACACTTTTAATTTATACCGTTATATAGAAGGAAATTAAAACAAGCTTATGCATCTATGAAAATTATACTATAACAAAATGCTGCTATCACAGACACAATACAAGGTATGAATAAAATATATTATCCAAAACTTTTTTTTTTTTCCCCCCACAGTAATTTTATTGTCAAATTTCAAACCATACATTGAAATGTCATCTAGAACATATCCATCACATTTTGGGTTATAATATTCCTGTCAGAAAATAGCATACAGGCATGACCATACAGTTTAATGTTGACGCAATCTCAAGTTGTACATATTTTGTTATTACAGTGACACCCACGAGGGGGGAATGTGGCCCACCCATCCTGGGTACCGCTATTCGGATCACATGCGTAGCCCGGGACAGGGGTCCCACTAAGAAGGGGAACCTGTCACCATGGGATCTTTAGCATCGTCTAATCACCGAGGTTGAGGTCAATGTATATTTTGTTGCAAGAAGCAGGTAACCCTGGTCTAATTGATATGTATCCTGGGGGAAATTCAAGAAGATTTTTAGAAGACCTGAGGTCTAAGATAAGTAGAAGGCAGTATAGGAGGGAGGAAGAAACAGAGAATAGAAAGGAAGGAATGAAATTGAGAGAGAGAGAAGAAAAAAAAAGGGGGGGGGAGGGGGGGTGTTGGGAAGTGAAGGAGGTGGGTTAGAGGACGGGAAAGGAGCCCTCTCTGAGATAGGGAAGGGAGGGGAAAGAAAGAGGGGAGGGAGGGAGAGGGGGGTGTTCTTCAATCAACGAAATAGCTACAAGCAGTCACCCATCCCCTCCCAAGTCTCCCCCCCGGACGGTGGATATTCCTTGCCACATTATTGCTTACCGCATTAGGGGATATAGAGGTGGTAGCGGTCAGTCATCTTAAAGTGAAGCCGGCACGCTCAGATATTGGTGAATTTTTGTAAACGTTCCTGTGAGATGTGGATTAGCTCTTCCATCTCCTCTATTTTAGAGAGCCTCATGAACCACTCCCTGATCGTCGGGACGTGTGTAGAGAGCCAGTGTATGGGAATGCAGAGTTTGGCCGCGTTCACCATGTGCATTGCCAAGGACTTTTGGTAATCCCTTTTAGATAGGGTCGTGTGATGCAAGAGAAATTGTGCGGGGTTGTAATCAAGGGTGTGTGTGTAGTGATTTGTGCGATGAGAGTATGAACTTCCTTCCAAAAAAATTGAAGTGGTCCACACTCCCACCATATGTGCAGCATAGTCCCCTCTGCCTTCCCACATCTCCAACAGGTGTCGGGTATAGAGTTGAGCGAACCTCTGGAAGTTCGGGTTCTGCAGGTTCGGTCGAACTTCGGGACAAAGTCCGGGTTCGGGTCCGGACTTGACCCGAACTTTGACCTGGACCCCGAACCCCATTGAAATCAATGGGGACCTGAACTTTTAGGCACAAAAATGGCTGTAACAAAGTCCTAGAAGTCTGCAAAAGGAAGAAAAATGGGGGTAAGGGTCGGACAAGTGCCCTACAAAGAAATGGGGATAGGGAAATAACTTAAAATAATTTTTAAGCTAAAATCACATAAAAAAAAAATCAAAAATGGAGGTGGATGTGGAGTTGGAGGTTGAGGAGGTGGTGAAAGTGGCGGTGGAGGAGGAGGAGGTAGCCAACACTGTTTTTTTTATTTTTGGAATTTTTTTGTTTTTTTTTAAACCAGCAATGTAGATGCACTTTTTAATTTTGTGCAAGAAACAATAATCTGTCCCTTTAAGCAACAGTAGGAACTTCTCCCTATAGAACTAGGATATTATTTTAGATTCTAAAATCATCTACAAGTTGTACAGGGAAAGCCTCCAGCTGTTGCTTTAAGGGAAAGATTGTTGTTCTAAAATCATCTTCAAAGTGTGTGGGAAAAGCCTGTTTCAGCCGCATAGAGCCATATTAGTGTTCTAAAATCATCTTCACAGTGTGTGGGAAAAGCCTGTTTCAGCTGCAGAGAGCCATATATGGTAGGCCCGAATGCCCCTCAACGATTGGTGAGGCCAGAACAAGTACAGGCGATAGTAGATTGGGTGGCTGATAATGCCTCCAGTTCCTTCACATTGTCTCCCTCCCGGTCCCTTGATGAAAGCTCAGAGGTGGCACCTGAACCCCATGGCCATCGGTCTTTCACCTCAGCCCCTTGTAAATTAACCAAGCAGTCTGAGCCCCAAGTCCTGCAAGAGACTCTTATACTTTTTGATGACTCTACTGGTGTGCTTTCCGTGGGCCATCCACATAGCACTGCCCCAGAAGTGGAAGACATTGAGTGCACCGATGCCCAACCACTTCTGTTGCAGGATGAGGACATGGAAACACCAGCGCATCACGTCTCT
>BLSH010218549.1:747700-765463 GCA_018402905.1 Glandirana rugosa
TCTTCAGATAATGTGCTGATGACAAGACACGAGTGGTTTGCAAGCTGTGCAATGATAGCCTGAGCCAGGGCATAAATGTTCTAAACCTGAGCACAACCCCCATGATCAGGCATCTAAATTCAAGGCACAAGCTGCATTGGAATAATTACCTCAAAATCCAAGTAGGGTCTCGGCCTTCTCCTTCTTCCTCTTCTGCTGCTGCCTCGGCCTCTTACTCCACCTCTACAGTAACAGTGTCACATGCCACCCAGCAAACAGACGATACGACAGCAACGCCACCATGTCCGCCACCATCCCCAAGCATTTCCACATGGTCTCATGGAAGCTTACAGCTGTCCATCTCCCAAACACTGGAGAGAAAGAGGAAGTACCCCCCTACCCACCCGCGATCCCTGGCCCTGAATGCCAGCATTTCAAAATTCCTGGCCTTTGAAATGTTGTCATTCCGTCTGGTGGTCACGGACAGTTTCAAAGACCTAATGGCGGAGGCTGTCCCACAGTACGTGGTTCCCAGCCACCACTACTTTTCCAGGCGAACCATCCCTTCCCTGCACAAACAAGTCGGGGACAAGATCAAGTGTGCACTGTGCAATGCCATCTGTGGCAAGGTCCACATAACCACTGATACATGAACCAGTAAGCACGGGCAGGGACGCTATATCTCGCTAACTGCACACTGGGCAAATGTAGTGGCGGGTGGGCCTGAGACGGCTAGCCATTTGGCGCATGTCCTTCTACCACCGAGGATTGCAGGGCATTTCTCTTTGCCTCCTGTTGCCTCCTCCTCCTACTGCGCTTCCTCCTCCTCGACCACCTACTCATCTGCTCAGCGTAACACCTTCACCACCATCAGCACATCCGAAACGACAGCAGGCTGTTTTAAAACCGATATGTTTGGGGGATAAACCCCACACTGTGCAGAAGCTGTGGACAGCATTGAACAACAGACCAATGAGTGGTTGTTGCCACTGAGTCTCAAGCCCGGCCTGGTGGTGTGCGACAATCGTCGAAATCCCGTAGCGGTTCTGGGCCGAGCCGGTTTGACGCACATCCCTTGCCTGGCGCATGTGCTGAATTTGGTGGTACAGAATTTTCTAAAAAACTACCCGGATATGTCAGAGCTGCTGCATAAAGTGTGGGGCGTCTGTGCGCACTTTCGGCGTTCTCACCCTACTGCTGCTCGCCTGTCTGCGCTGCAGCGGAACTTCGGCCTTCCCGCTCACCGCCTCGTATGCGACGTGCCCACAAGGTGGAACTCCACCTTGCACATGCTGGAGAGACTGTACGAGCAGCAGCAGCAGGCAATAGTAGAGTTTCAGCTGCAGCACGCACGGGTCAGTCGCTCTGCAGAACTGCAACACTTCACCACCAACGAGTGGGCCTCCATGCGAGACCTGTGTCTGGAGGACGAGGAAGATGAGGAGGAGGAGGATGAGGAGGAGGAGGATGAGGAATCGCAGCAGGGTGGCACCCAATGCAGCTCGTGGGCATCACTGGAGCGTGGCTGGGGGACAGCTTGTCTTTGCCTCTGGGCAGCCTGGCACACATGGCCAACTACATGCTGCAGTGCCTGCGCAACGACAGCCGAGTTGCCCACATTGTAACTTCTTCTGATTACTGGGTGGCCACCCTGCTGGATCCCCGTTACAAGGACAACGTGCCGTGCTTAATTCCCTCACTGGAGCGTGAGAGGAAGATGCACGACTACAAGCGCACACTGGTAGAGGCGCTGCTGAGGGCATTCCCAAATGACACCGGGGCTCAGTGGAAGCACAAGGCGAAGGCGGAGGAGGAGGAGGAGGAGGAGGAGGAAGAGGCCACCAACGCAGCTGTGCCACCGCCAGCACATCAGAAGGCAGTGTTAGCATGTCCGAAATGTGGCAAAACTTTGTCAGCAGCCCGCCACAACAGCACCACCAGCCGATAGACAACGTCTTAGCAGGAGGCAGCATTTCAGCAACATGGGGCAAGAGTATGAGTGCACACGCCTACACGTACTGACTGATGGGTCTGCCCCATTCAACTTCTGGGTCTCCAAATTGGCCACATGGCCTGAGCTTGCCCTTTATGCCTTGGAGGTGCTGGCCTGCCCTGCAGCCAGTGTATTGTCTGAACGTGTGTTTAGCATGACAGGGGGCGTTATCACAGACAAGCGCAGCCGCCTGTCCACAGCCAACGTGGACAAGCTAACCTTTATTAAACTGAACCAGGTATGGATCCCACAAGACTTGTCTGTACCTTGTGCAGAATAAACATTTAGACCGGACTCACACAGCCATTTGTATACTTGTTTTTTTTTTTAATAGGCCTAAATATTTTAGGGGCTACCCCAATTATAAACAAACAAAAAAAAACAGTGTTGGCTACCTCCTCCTCCTCGACCACCGCCACTTCCACCTACACTGCCACGGTCACGGCCTAGTCAACCTCTAGGCTCCTACTCCACATCCACCCCCTTCCCATTTTTTTTAAATTTGATTTTAATTTATTTTCCCTATCCCCATTTTTTTGTAGGGCACTTGCCCTACTCTTACCCCCATTTTACTTCCTTTTGCAGCTCTCTAGCACTTGCCAGGATTTTGTTACAGCCATTTTTGTGCCTAAAAGTTCGGGTCCCCATTGACTTCAATGGGGTTCGGGGTCCTGGATAAAGTTCGGGCAACGTTTGGTGCCAAACCTGGACTTTTTTCCAAAGTTCGTTCAGACCCGCCAAACGCAAACGTCCAGGTGTTCGCTCAACTCTAGTTAAGAGCATGAGATTTTGAATGATTAATGTTGAGGTTCGACAAGCGTCTGAATTGTTCAAGGTCCTGTAATAGGTTGGGCAAAGTGGTCCGGGGAGATTTCAAGGATAGGAGGATGTCATCTGCGAATGCAGCGACCTTGTATTCTCTCTCCCCTATGTTCAAGCCCTGAATGTCCAGGTTAGATCTTAGTCTGTTAAGCAAGGGTTCCAGTGTCAGGATGTATATCAAGGGGGATAGGGGGCATCCCTGACGAGTGCCATTACTTATGATGAAGGCGTCTGACAGGTGGCCATTGACTCTTACGCTTGCTGAGGGGTTGGAGTATAGAACCATTATGTGTGCAAGCATGTTACAGTTGAGTCCAATCAATCTCAGAACTTCATGCATGTAGTCCCAGGCCACTCTGTCAAACGCCTTTTCTGCGTCAAAGGAGAGAAAGAAACCCTGAGTGTTAGATTTTGACAACCAGTGGTGGAGATTTAGGGTATGGATGGTATTGTCCCTGGCCTCCCTGCCAGGGACTAAGCAAACTTGATCCAGATTGATAAGTTCAGATATAAGGGGGAGAAGTCTATTGGCCAGGATTTTTGCATATAACTTAATGTCCACGTTCAATAGGGATATTGGTCTATAGCTTGCGACTTGTGTGGGGTCTTTGCCTTCTTTTGGCAAAATGGTTATGTGTGCTTCCAGCATCCTAGCTGTTGCTATCTGAGGGTTAGAAAGGGCATTAAAGGTTGACACTAGTTTGGGTGACAGAACTACAGAGAAAGATTTGTAATACTGTAGGCTAAACCCATCAGGACCTGGGCTCTTACCTGGTTTCATCTGTTTTAGGGCGATTTCTAGTTCCTTCATAATAAAGGGGCTTTCCATTTCTTTGGCCTGGTCACTTGTGATTGGTTTCAGACTATATTGGGATAAGAAATCTCTAATATGATTAGCTCAAGATCCGAGCAGTGTTGTGTCTGGATGGTCAAGTTTCAGGTTATAGAGTTTTGAGTAAAAGAGCTCAAACGGTTTTGCAATGTCCTCGTTTTTGGCTAAGAGAGATCCCTGAGCATTGCATATAAGATGAATCGCTGGGGATGTCTTAGATGCCTGTAACCATACGGGCTAAGAGTCTCACGCTTTTGTTGCCATGCTCATAGAACACCTTCTGCCCAAGTACATAGTTTCGCCTGGTACGTTTTCCAAGCTCTTCTAGAAGAGCACGGGTGGTCTGTAGGTCCTGCAAAACAGCTTAGACTCGGGACTGTTTGTGGGATGCCTCAAGGCTTTTCATTTTAACCATCAACGCGTTGATTGTCTCTTGACTCTCCCTTTTCGCTTTGGAGGCTAATGCCATGAGTTTGCCTCTGATCACGCATTTGTGGGCCTCCCATACCATAATGGGGGAGATCTCTGGTGTAGAGTTCTCCTCGAAGTATAATTTGATGTGCGACTGTATATAGGCCATATTTTAGGGTCCTTAATAAGCAATGGATTTAGGCGCCACCTTTTGGCATGAGGGTTAGACTCAGAGAATGACAGTGTAATTGTGATTGGGTGGTGATCAGATATAAACATTGGCTCTATGGTAGTCTGCGTGAGATATACTAAATCAGATTGGGTGAGGAAAAGGTAATCTATTCTAGAATATTTTTGGTGGGGGGCTGAATAGTAAGTATAATCTCTGTCGGAGGGACACATGGTGTGTCAGGTATCATGCAGTCTCAGACCTTGGAGTTGTAGATTGATTTGGCGGAGGGCCTGGTACGTTAATGTGCAAGTGCCTGAGGAGGTATCTAGGGTAGAATTAAGAGGTATGTTGAAGTCACCCCCTAATATAACTAAGCCTTCTTGGAATGAAGAGTAGGTCACAAGTCCTTCTAAAGAAGGAGACCTGATGTTCCTTGGGACAGTATAGATTGGCCAGTGTGATTAGTTTGGAGGCAAAAGTACCTTTGATGAAGAGAAATCTACCCTCAGGATCTATGGGGGAAACTGACAGATGGAAATTTGCATGTTTGGAGATTAATACGGACATGTCTTTCATCTTGGAGTTGGGGTTAGTAGCATGTAGGGCTGTTTGGTAGATATGGTTGGTGAGTTTAGGGGTTGAGTGGAGGTGGGTTTCCTGCAGCAGGATGAACTGAGTTTATGTTTGGTGAGGGCGGTTAGAACTTGTGACCTTTTCTTGGGGATATTTAGACCCTTAGCGTTCAATGAGACACATTTCAATGACAGGGGCAGTTCAGAGGCTTGTTTTTTACCTCGTGGAGGCTGGAGGATGGTGTGCAGGCATATCTGTGATTGCAGAGAGGTTGGCGTGTATGGAATATCTACCAGAAGCACACAACAAGAAGTGTACCCCCCACAGGGAGGGAGAGGGTGCAGTGAGGGTGTGCTAGTTCATTGAAGGATGAGGGAGGTGAGAGTTTGACGTTGGGTGGGGGGAGGAGGGTGGGGAAGAAAGGGAAAGGGAGGAAAAAAAAAAGGGGGGGATATAGAAAAAGAACCCTAAAATGAGAGAAACAGAGAACAGAAAAGGACAGGAAATGGAAGAAGAGAGTAAGAGGAGTTAAGAGAGAAAGAAGATACTGGAGATGAAATAGGCACACTATTCCATCTAGAGAAGAGAACGTCGGGAGGCCAGCTTGTGTCCCGAAGGACTGCTGTTGAGGGACTTAGGAGAGGACAGAAGATTCAGAACTTCTGTGAAAAGGGGGGTACAGAGCAAATGTGGGAAGTCATATGGTATTGGGTAACTTTCTACTCATGTGAGAGCCTTAAGCTTATCCACTTCATAACACAATTGGTAACAATTGGGCCTAGAACCAGGGGAAGAATAACTAGCATACAGCATTTCATCCTGCAAGTGTCCCATTCTAAGTTAAAGTTAGGGAGGTATGTCCACTACCTTCCAAAACCAAACAAAACAAAGCAGGTATAACCTTATCATATGTAATTATAACATTCAGTCTAGGTTAAGGTATTACTAATAGGGAATTTCCTAAAACCTTTTAGCATATAGAGAAAAGTTTCTGATTCAAACATCCTAACCAGAATTATATGGGCCATCCGAGAGCCCAAAGCGTCTCATATATCAGCCTTATTCAGGCATCCAGCTATTGCTGGAAAGAGATTTAAAAATAGGTGTAAAATTTCTTTGGGGGTATGTGTCTGCAACACGTACATTGTCAGGTATGAACGGCCTGGTTTAATGCTATAGAGACCACTCCGGACTCTCGCGATGCCCCGAGTTCATATGAGTGGTGATTAGCCAGACTACCATGATAGGCCTCTAGGGGTAAAGCAGAGAGGTGTGCCCTTTTAAACCAGCTTGAGACCTGTCTTAGCATGGAATTTTATAAGGCTGCATAGGCAGCATTCCCTGCGTTAGTCAATGTGGCTCATGGGATATGCCAAAGATCCAGTTATTAACATGACTATTAGTAATTCCCCTACATTTGTAGCTTCATGGACACTGGTAGATGTGTTCAAATATTGGAGTGTCTCCTCTTGTGAAGCAATGTTCAACGAAACAGTCAAGACATCCAGGATGCGGTTCAGTCCACACTAGATATATTAGCGGTTAGGTGTAAACAAAGGTCTGGCAGCTGCATACAATATTAGATTTAGTCATGCCTGGATGTTCTTCACCCAGTCCCATAGACCGTGCATCACACAGAGTAAGAACACAGTACAGGCGTAGTCTCTGCAGGGTGCACACAGGAGTCAAACAACTTTCCTCTGTTGCCTAGATCACTTACCACCAGGTTGTATACTGAGGCAGGGCCGTGACGCTAATCAGATACATAGTGGCAGAAAACTCTGCTATTGCTTTCCGACCTGCAGATGATCAGTGAGGCCCCAGTGGTTATGTAGCCGGGACCGCATTCTACGGTCCCGGCGCAGAAATTTAGACACCCAAAAGAGATCACTCAAACTGGAACAATGGTGAAGAACTTTTGCTTTGACCTCGTTCAGCCAGATATATTAAGTGTCCTTAATTACAAAACACGTAACGTGGAGAGGGGAAGAAACCAACCTTCATAGTACATGGGGTTTAGGATCCAAGAAAGAACATATCTGGAAAGGGGATCCGTTTCTAACCCTATCTCTGTTAGTCAGAAGGGTATACGTGAGAGGAAGAAGTGGACAACTTGGAGGCTGGAATGCAGAACACTTACAGAATTGCTGAGACAGTGCTGGGTTCATTAAGATTCCTGATTGTCCCGCCTAGGGGAGGAAGGTGACTGAGAGCCCGGGATGCATTGGTTGATGTCTCAGCGGGATGAGCGGGAGATCAGGGTGGTTGGGTCTGGTCTGCGTCTTTGCGATCTCTGCCTCTTTGCTTTTGGAGATGAGTTGAGCGAAACTGGATGCCACGTTTCCGATGGGAAGTAGAAGGTGTACCATTCTGGAAGATCTATGTGAGGTAAATCGAGTTGTTCGCAGAAGGTCGGAAGGTCTTCGGGTGTGCGAAGTAGAGCGGTGCGCCCTCTGGCTGAGGCGGATAGGCAAAAGGGAAATTTCACCTGCACTGTATGTTTCGGGCGCGGAGAGCTTCCAGGAGGGGGCGCAGGGCTCTTCTATTCTGTAGGGTAATTTAGGAGAGGTCCTGGAACAATTTGATCTTGGTCCCATTATGTACAACGTGGCCCCTTTCTCTTGCTTTGTGGAGGATTTCCTCCTTTAGGGGGGGAATTGACAATACAGCAGATCACATCCCTCGGCGGTTCCGAATCGCGGGGTCGCGGTCGAAGTGCATGGTGCATCCTTTCCATATCAATAGGCGAGTCAGCAGGGCGATCTAACAGTTCATTAAAGATGGTGAAGATCGTCTGTTATAACATCCCTGTATCTGCACCCTCGGGCACTGCCCACACCCATATGTTATGTCTGCGCCCGCGGTTATCTAAATCTTCCACATGCCTGTGGAGATCGAGCAAGTGGGCTAATTGCGTGTCATATGTGACCTGTAACTGGCGTATGTCTGTAGCATGGATTTGGGCTGTCTGCTCCACGTCCGCCAGGCAATGTGATACAGCCTGTATGTCCGTTTTTAAATCTGCAATTGCCGCCGTTACGGTGTGTTTTATGTCAACTACTACCTTTTCCAGGTCTAGTAGACTTGGAGGCTGGGGCCGCTGCTTGCTGGGAGTGTCATCTCTGGACCTCCGCGATCTGGACATGCTGCTAGGCGAGTCCCCGGTCTGGGCCTGTGCGGCCGCGTGTGCAGGGCCGCGCTGGGTCCAGAATAGCTCTAGGATTTGTTGGCTGAATTTCAAGCTGGTCTCCATCATCGCCCGGGATGCTGAGGCACTCCTGGTCTTTCTGCTCATGTTATAGTGGGGTGTAGAATTAACCCAAAAGGCGGATTTGGTCCCCAGATCGCAGGAGCCGTTTGTTCAAGCAGCCATCTTAGTCCCCGTCCCAGCCACGCCCCTTGTTTCATTTTTTTTTATAAAGTAGGGAATGGTTAAATTCTCCTTCAAGTAATTGTTTTGCTGTCTGTGTACCATTGGGAAACTTTCTATGCACTGTCTCAGCGATACAACAGGATATTAATGGAAATCTCTCAAAGTGACAGGAATTCCCCTCTTAGGCAATTATCCCTTTTGAACAGGTGTCCCTATTAGAAAGTTTTCCCTTACATCATGTTCTGGGGACAACTCAAATTCTGGAATTTCCCTCACTTTCTGTTTTAAGGACAATGGTCACTAGTACAAATGCAGTGGTGAATCTCTCCAATTCTCTCTCACACAACAATAAAAACTTGAGAGAAAGTCTAACCCTAACCCTTCCCTACTCCATCCAAAACTGAAAAAAACACAGCTTCTACAAGTTATTCATAACTGCACATGGGAGCAGCCATATTTATTCTCAGATTTTCCGTGCTTTACCACTCATTCACAAAATATGGATGCCTATGGCTGGCTGTACACTTAGGAAGGGTGTGATATATTGTGGTGACACTCATTTACAATCTCTCCAAAGCTTATTGGTAATTATAGTCAAAAAATATCAATTTAAAAACATATAAACTTATCAAAGCAATTTAAATGAAATACAAGAAAGTATATTTTGTCTTTAAGACTTGGCTCTTAAGGCAGACTATGGTAATGCTTGGGAGGTCAAAATGTCCAATGCAACTAAAACAACCTGAGTTGTTATGAAATGTACACAAATAGCTCCCAACACCAATGGTGGAGGAAAATATTAATGACTATCACTGTACACCTCGTGGTAAAGTTTTTCAATTAGTCCCCACTGAATATAGCGAGAAGTGGAACACTGCACATTGAATGCAAAAGTTTTCATTCACATGGGCTTTCTATAATTGAATGTACGTGAGAAGGAAGTGTTTCTCAGCCCGGGTGAAAGTATTTTGAGTTTTTTATTGGAAAAGGAGAACAAAAACCAGACATCTCAGAAGGTGATTTGGAAACAAGGCAATTTATATGCCTTTTCTCTCATAGGTGTGGCAACAGTTACCTCCAACATGGGAACATTTTTGTATTCTAAAGTAAATGCTAACCTAAAAACTATTTTTAAAAAAGTACTGTCAAGCAACATGTCCATCTCACATTGAGATACAGGGATCAATATTTGACTAAGAATGCCTACGTAATGGTAATTTCTTATTGACTTTCTATGACTAAATGAAACTGGTAATGTGCTTCATGTCATACCTTTGACAACCTAAACAAGCAAGTTAAGCAATTGGCAGCTTTATTGAGTGTTTATTAAAATGCCTTTACTTTGCCAGTTTATAAGTATTAAACTTACAGTTTAAACTGCAAAACCAAGAAGTGAAAGATGTGCCTTTAGAGTTATACAACACATATGTTGCCACTGGTCTTCAGAACTGTTAGTGTGTGTGTGTGTGTGTGTGTGTGTGTGTGTGTTTGTGTGTGTTTGTGTGTGTTTGTGTGTGTTTGTGTGTGTTTGTGTGTGTTTGTGTGTGTTTGTGTGTGTTTGTGTGTGTTTGTGTGTGTGACTGGGGTAGTTCTACTTTAGAAAGAGTGAACATCCAACAAAGATCTACTGCAGAAGGACTACATTTTAGAAGCATCAAAACATTTGATAGTACATAAGTTAAGTTTGTTACATATTGACTTTTCTTATGAATGTACAGCTATTTATTCCTACCAACTTGGTACAAGAAACCTGGATCTAAATAATGAAAAGACTCTAACATTAATTGCGTGGCATTTTTGGTTAAAAAAATTACTTACTGATGTTTAGCTTGTATTGATTTCAAGTTGCATAAGTCCTCATGAAGCATTTAGGATGGTGTTGGTTTTCATATGGAATCAATTAAGTAATGAATGAATGGTGACCCAATACTTTGCACAAGTAAGGCTAAGTGCTCATTCAGCATAATCTATGACACATTACGGAAATAGTTTTCTTCTCATCAGGAATACACGGCTGCACATCTTGCACTACAAATGTACACCGTAACATACATCTTGTATTAAAAACTGATGTTTGGGTGCTAAGAATAAAGGCCTTATGTTGAGAGCTAGCATGAGAGTATATAGCAACCATGGCACTTAAAACACATCAGACTATATTTATGAATTGAAATAAACTTTGCTCATCATGTTAGAGAAAAACATGCTCATGGATTGGCACCAAATGTAAAACAATTGTACAAATGTTATAAGTTGAGGTTCAGGAAGTAAAATAAGTATTTGATCAGCAAGCAAAACATGACTTAGTACTTGGTGGAGAAACCCTTGTTGGCAATCACAGAGGTAAGGCGTTTCTTGTAGTTGGTGATTTGCACACATCTCAGGAGGGATTTTGGTCTACTCTGCTTTACAGATCTCCTCTAAATCCTTAAGGTTTCTTGGCTGTTGCTTGGCAACTCGTAGTTTCAGCTCTCTTCATAAATTTTCTATAGGATCAGGGTCTGGAGACTTAATGTGCTTCTTCTTGAGCCACTCCTTTGTTGCCTTAGCGATATGTTTGTTTTGGGTCATTGTCATGCTGGAAGACCCATCCACGACTCATCTTCAGTGTTCTAGCTGAGGGAAGACTGTTCTCATCCAAAATTTTACAATGCATGGCCCCGTCCATTTGCCCCTCAATGTGGCAAAGTCAGCCTGTACCTTTAGCAGAGAAACAGCCCCAAAGCATAATGTTTCCACCTCCATACTTGACAGTAGGTATGGTGTTCTTAGGGTCATAGTCAGCATTTTTCTTCCTCCAAACACAGCGAGTCAAGTTAATACCAAAGAGCTCAATTTTGGTCTCATCTGACCACAGCACTTTTTCCCAAACCTTCTTTGAATCATTTAGATGTTCATTGGCAAACTTCAGATACATGTATCCCACCTGGGCCCAGATATACTGTGTTTGGCGACTGTGGTCCCAACTGCCTTGAGATCATTCACAAGCTCCTCCCGTGTAGTTCTGGGCTGATCTTTCACTTTCTCATGATCATCCTTACCCCATGAGGCAAAAGCTTGCATGGTGTTTCAGACCGAGGGCGATTGATGGTTATTTTGTATTTCTTCCATTTGCGAATAATCGCTCTAACAGTTGTCTCATTCTAACCAATCTTCTTGCTGATGGTCTTGTAGCACATTCCAGCTTTGTGCAGGTCTACAATATTGTCCCCAATGTCCTTTGACAGCTCTTTGGTCTTGCCCATGATGGTGAGGTTTGAATGGAAGAAAGATTCTGTGGACAAGTGTCTTAAATTGACAGGACGAATCTGTGTACCCACATGAGCACATACTGTAGCTCAATTTATAACATTTGTATCGTGTTTTTTCTGGATTTTTGGTTGATATTTCGTCTCTATCATTTAAAACACGCCTGTGATAAAAATTATAGGCCCTTCATTTCGTTGTAAGTGGGCAAACGTACAAAATCTGCAGGGGATCAAATTATTTTCCCCACTGTAACCCCTTTTCACAATTCATGTAATTTACTGCTCTGCTGAAGGGGCAGTGGAGGTGGTGAGATTCTAAAGTTGGCCTAAAGGAAACCTGTTGAGAGAGAGATGGGAGTTGCCACTGCTAACCACCTAAAATGCCAAACTTTAGGCTCGCTCTCATATATTCAAAGCCACTGACCCAAAATCAGGTCAGAAGTTCTGGTTTCATTTGTTGCATGGTTTGACCCGATAGCCAGGCATTTAGTATTTTTGGACACAGATCAGCATTACCAGCAATATTTCTCACACGGTGTGCGGCAAAAGCTTAGCCAAAAATATGTAGGTAGTAAAGCAGTTGCACAATTGTAGTGCTGTCACCTGTATGAGAAAAAGCCATATAGTACTGTAGGATGGATGGATCAGAAGAAAATATCCAGTATATTGTAATAAATATGTGCATATTTACACCTGAGTATATGATTGCCAAAAGGCCACAAAACTTTCTCACCTGGGCATTATACTTTATGAAACAGTCTCTTTAAATGGACACTGAAATATACAGCAGGATATACTTACAAATTATACAGCATGTCAGCCATATTACTGCGATAGTACAAGGCATTTCTATAAGCTTTTTCTGCTTCAGAAATCTTGCCCTGGTTCTTCAATACATTCCCAAGGTTTCCCCAGGCTGTCAAAGAAAAATAAAACATTTGTATGAATACTTCTTTGCATGCCTCTTAAAAAAAAAAAACACATTGCACATTACACCTGTAATTTTATGCTATCAAATGAACTATTAATCTAAAATTAAAAAAAATGTCCCTTTTTGCACAATCTTCAAATCTTGCCTTTTTTTTGTAAGACATATCATTTTAAGCTCCACACTAGCATGCAAAAATAAAGCCCATTCAATTCTGACAATGTCACACTCATTACTATCTGGCACAGACAGTTGGTGCTGTAAGCTTTCATTCTAGACTGTGTTCTGTAAAAGTCTCCTACTGTCAAGCAATAATGCTATGCTACAAAGATCAACTAATAATGACAAATGTGCCTGCACAAGTAATTACTTTAGCACAGGAAGTGTCTGTTGAATAATGAAGACCTCTCTTGAAATCAGAAGGAACAAAAATTTTCAGCAAACAGAATAGCCACTCTCCACAGGGCAATGCAGACAAGATGCAGCCACATGACTAGTCAGAAATGGCTCTTGGCTAAAACAATAACAAGGTGAACACCTTCAGCTGGGGCTGTAGGATGAAAATACAAGCTGAAACATAAATATCTTTAAATGTTTCAGAAAATACCAAATTTCACATATGTTTGACAAAACTTAGATTCAGTCTCTTAACATAAAAGAATAAAATAGGAGGGGAAAATAATGCTTCCAATCAATTAATTCGGCAAATAACCTCAAGGCAAACACTTTGTGACTTTATGGCTGGATTCATGCTGTTGCTGTGTGTTAATGTGCATTGTTATAAAGTAGCCCGTTTATATGAATATGCTGCCCAAGGGACTAAAAAAGGTGCATTCAATATTCTTCAAATGCTACGCACCACAACATACAGTACCATTCATTGTGGAGCACTGCAATACAGGTGCATTGGGGTACTATTAAGAATGAAAGGCACAGTAGTGCATCACGACATGTTTTCACAACAGTGTTTTGGAGCAAGAGCTATAAAGTATACTTTCTGTAGATGTCTACCAGCCTACCTATTCTAAATAAATTCAGGCAGAGCATTTCTGGATAATGTTTGTATATGGCTTTCTTTTTGCATGATAAAGCTTTAACTTGCATTTTTGGATGGCACGTGGATCTGTGTTCACAGAGAGTGAGTCCATGCAGTGATGTCCATCACAGAATCATGCCTGCTTTAATGCAGTGCCACCTGACGTGAACATCACCGGCATTCAATATTGTGCTTCAGCATGGTCCCTTGTGTACAGCGATGTCTCCAAATTCTCTGAATCATTTTATGATATTATGTACTGTAGATGATGACATATTTAAAGTCTTTGTAATTTTATGTCCGAAAACACTATTCTAAAATCATCTGACAATTTTTAGATGCAGCCTTTCACAGAGTGGGGAGCCTCTACCCATCTTTACTTCTGAGATGCTCTGGCTCTCCAAGATGCTCTTTTTAGCCCTGGTTCACATTTTGGCATGCAATTTGACATGTCAAATCACATGCCAAACTGGTGGGAATTTCTGGCAATGGTACCATCCTAATTGGTGCAACACTGCAATGGCAGCACCGCACCGATTTCCAAAAGTAGTTTCTGTACTACTATTGGTGATTTCAGGTGCGATTTCCATTGACATCTGTGCAGAAACCCACACAAATGTCTCTGAAATTACACCTGAAATCAGGACTGATATGCGGGAATGAAATGGTGCAAGTTCAGCTGAACTCGCACCATTTCATTCCAGCACCAATGTGAACCTGGGCTTAAAGTGATACTAAACCCTCACGTTTTTTCGCCTATATCTGTTACTAAATAATAACATTACATGAGAAGTCTAACCTTTTGTGTAATTTTTGCTTCTAAGTTGTTTTATTCAGGCTTCGTTTTTCCAATTTCCGGTTGTCCCGTTTGCTGGGTGACCCGTGTATTGCCGATCTCATAGTGTCAAAGCACATGGGAGGCAGAGCTACAGCATCCTCCGTGCCCAGGGACAAAGTGAGTGCGGGCGCAGCCAGCGTTCCTACGCAGGGCTGTAGTCACATAGGTGTGAGCACGCATGCATGGGTGACACTATGAGTTCGGCAATACACTGGTCATCCAGCAAACAGGGCAACCGGAAATGGGAAAAATGGAGCCTGAATAAAACTTAGAAGCGAAAATGACACAAAAGGTTAGACTTCTCATGTAATGCTATTATTTAGTAACAGATATAGGCAAAAAAAATGTGAGGGTTTAGTATCACTTCAAACCCAATCATGTTACTGACCGGTTTCCAATTAACCTCATTAGCTGCAAAATGTTCTTCCAGCTCTTCCTTGTTAGTACCACTTACTTTGTCAGCTTTTTGTTGCACTGTTCCAACTTTTTTAGGACGTGTTTCTGCCATCAATTTCAAAATTGCCTTTTCTTTTTCTTATAATGGTACATTTAAACATTTGATATGTTTTCTATTGTAAAAAAAAATATGGGTTTATGAAACTTGCAAATCCTTGCATTCTGTTTTATGTAGATTTTACACAGCATCCCAACTTTTTTGGAAATTGGGTTGTAGTTTCAGCAACTATTTTTCTCTATAAACATAATACCTAACCCCTAGGAGTAAACAAGATCGCATATAGTGTCTCATCAAAGGAATAAACAATACGATTTTGCTCTATATATCCATATCTGCCTCGCAGTATCTGTAATGGAAAATACTAACATTTTATTGCACAAAGGAAATGCAAATTGGATTGGGACATAGCTGGCCAGAAAACTGAATGAAAACTTCTGTTTTTCATTAGAAACGCATTGCAGGCTCTGAAAGCACGGAGGTATTACCAACACTTTACTTTAGTTGCTCTTCTATTAAATAGTGTATCATCTAGAAAAAGATCTGAGTGGGTGGTGACACAAACTGCCTTAAGGCTTTTATACTTTCAAGAAGTCTAACTTGAGATATCTGATTAATTCAATTGTCGTACACAGTTTTTTTGGCCATGCTCATGGAAACTTGGACTGGGAAACAATGTTTAAATATTCAAATGTTGAGCAATATAAAAACAAAAAATGTATTTAGTTATGTAGATCAGACTTACATCTGGATTCCATTAAATGACTTCTGAAACAAAGGCATGTAGGAAGATTGACATGGCTCAGAACACAATAATAATTATACAAGAACCTTCTTGCTGCTAAAGCTACGTACAGCACTACGAGCCGCTGTAGCAGTTAATGAAGTAAATAGTTATTTTGGACCAGCTTGGTCCAAATTAACTATTTAAAGTGACAGGAAATATGGCGATCAGCTTTAATTTCTTATTTTTTTTTAAATATATACACAAAATGTTTTGCCTTGTATTTAAATTTTAACCCCTTCCCACCCACGCTATAGCTGAATGATGGCTACAGCAAGGGCTTACTTTGCCGGGAGGACGTCAATAGTGATTGCGCTTCCTGTGCACCCCCTGTGGCCCTTCAGACTCAGCTGATCACAGATCAGGGTAAAGGGCCAACCACACCGGCCCTTTACCATGTGATCAGCTGTGTCCAATGACAGCATATGACGGATGTCAACATAAGCCAGTTATCGTTTTTTCTTTCCGCACGTTAACAGCGTGAGGAGAGATCCGATAAATGGCTTTTGTTAAAGGGACATCAACACTTAGCGGTTCTGATCATCAGTGCAGTTCCCAACAGTGCTCACCAGTGCTGCCAATCAGTGACCACCAGTGCTGTCAATCAATGTCCACCAGTGCCTTCTCATCAGTGTCACCTATCAGTGCTGCCTATCAGCACCTATTAGTGCCGCTTATCACTGCCAATCAGTGCCCATCAGTGTCACTCAGTGCCCATCCGTGTCACCTATCAGTGCCCATAAGTGCCACCTAACAGAGCCCACCAGAGCCACCTATCAGAGCCCACTAGAGCCACCTATCAGTGCCCATTAGTGCCACCTATGAGTGCCATCAATCAGTGCGCCCTCATCAGTGCCCATCAATGCAGCTTTATGAGCGCCCATCAACACAGCCTGATCAGCGAAGGAGAAAAATGACCTGTTCGCAAAATTTTATAACAAACTAGGAAACTTTTCTTTTTTTTACATTTTCGGTCTTTTTTCATTTGTTTAGCAAAAAATAAAAAACCCAGTGGTGATTAAATACCACTAAAAGAAAGCACTATTTGTGTGAAAAAAAATTATAAAAATTTAATCTGGGTACAGCGTTGCATGACCACGCAATTGTCAAAATGCAACAGTGCTGAAAGCTGAAAATTTGCCTGAGCAGGATGGGGGTGAAAGTGCCCAGTAGGCAAGTGGTTAAACTGAATGGGTTGTTTTAAAAGATAAGGGTCCACATATACAGTATTGTATCTACTTCTAAAGAGATGTATACACTTCAGGTGGTTAGAATGCGCTCTGACACTCCCACTCAGGATCAGGAATCAGTCTTGAAAGGACATGATGAAAAAAATAGGAATTTCTTCAGAACAGAAAAAGCTGGGACTCGGCTACAAAGGTTCCTTGCAATGTACATTGCTCACCCAGAGGTATTATTATCATACAGGATTTATATAGCGCCAACAGTTTGCGCAGCGCTTTACAATGTAAAGGGAGACAATACACCAAAAGTACAATTCAAAATAAGAGGATTAGAGGAGCCCTGCTCCTGCAAGTTTACAATCTAAGAGGAAGGGGCTGGTGAAACAAAAGGTAGGAACTGTGAGGTATGAACTGATTAGGGGAGTAGAAGATTTATTTTTTAGCTGGAGACAGGACAGGCCTCCCTGAAGAGATGAGTTTTCAGGGATCGCCTAAAAGTGGACAGAGTAGGCTATAACCAAACAGGGTGGGGTCGTGAGTTCCAGAGGATGGGAGAGGCTCTGGAGAAGTCCTGGAGATGAGCATGGGAGGAGGAGACAAGGGAGCTAGAGAACAGAAGGTCTTGGAAGGAGGGGAAAAGATAGTTTGGGTGATATTTGGAGAGAAGATTGGTGATGTAGTACAGGGCAGAATTATGAATGGTTTTGTAGGTTATTGTTAGCGTTTTGAATTGTATTCGTTGGGCAATGGGAAGCCAGTGGAGGGATTGGCAGAGAGGAGTGGCGGACACTGAATGGTTGGTAAGATGGATGAGTTTGGCAGCAGCATTCATGATAGACTGAGGAGGGATAGCTTGCAGAGAGGTAGACCAATGAAGAGGGAGTTACAATAGTCAAGGTAAGAGATAACAAGCGTGAGTGAATAAGTGTTGTCAACGGTTAGAAAGGGGCATATTTTGTTTCAGAGTTGAAGTCTGCACGATTTGGATAGTGAATGAATTTGGGGCTGAAAGGACAGGTCAGGGTCTAGGATCACACCTATTACCTTGGCATGAGGGGAGGAACTGGTGGCTGTATTATTGAAGTTGATGGAGAAGTCGGGGGGGGGGGGGGGGAGTTATTATGTCGGTGGTCAAG
>BLSH010218549.1:774963-789154 GCA_018402905.1 Glandirana rugosa
GACAGTGAAATACGAGTCTAGCGGATCCGTCACGACGAAGTGTACTCTCTCAATTGTCACCTGTCACGTCGGAGCCTGTCAGGAAATCGACGTTACTCCCTCCTCGTACCTTCACAGAACGATGGGATCCGAAACCACAACACAGAAGGATAACTACGTGTGTCACATCTCTCCACGTTGAGATCAGGGACGCGTTCCCACTGAGATATCCTGCGACGTTCTCTTTCCTCATCCCAACTAGGTTATGTCTATAATTCGTAAACGTACTCATAGCCATGATTGCGTTTACGAGGCTATGGACTTTGGCTATGAAAGTCCGAACCAAGAAAGTAGACTGACGACCTAAGGGGTGACTGTCGACTTTACATTTTTTTTTTTTCGGATAATTGATGGCTTTTTTTTTTTTACATTTCAGCTGTCAGTGGGGAATCCAGCAGTCAGATGAAAGAACCAAGCCTGAAAGTATCGGTTTCAGGTATCGGAGCATTTGCGTGAGTACCGATACTCATGCAAATGCTTAATATCGGTATCGGAGCAACCCTACTCCTTTCTCTTGCAGCGTCCTATAGAGTCATCCTTGCGCAGGGACTAGAGTTGCACCTCTCTACACTGTGTGCATCAATAGAAAGACACAACACCAAAGCCTAGGGTAGCAAGACACTTCCATGCTCCTCCCTCATTCCAGCTAAAGGACTGTCCGACGCTGCACTGTCCACTGTTAACTCTCTCATGTGAAGCAGCACTGCCTAGGCGATCTGAGCATAAAGTGACAGTGGATACCGGTCAAAACTAGGTACCTGTTACCTCTCAAAGATTAAAAAAAAACCTCCAAAAATGTTCCTGTGAAGTTCCGCTTTAACTTACCCTTCTTGCATCCACTGTTCTCCTGTAGGCACTAGTGATGTAGCCCCAGTCGCCAATGTCGCTGGTGCCATCAGGGAAATCTTGTACCTAAGCTGCCAGATCTGGTCATACTGCACATACACGAGATGAAGCATATGATGCCAAACACGGGGCTGGAAGGCCAAAAGTTTGGGAATTTGTTCACTGGATATTTTGCTTAATATCTGGGGTCCAGTTTTAAGTGGTGGGTAGGGGACACAGATGTAACTGTTATATACATGCTAAGTTTATCCTTTTATTTCATCTTCAAAAGACATAAAATAAACAGACCAAACATGAACAGGAAACAAGCATAACTATTAAAGGGTATCTCAAACCCAAGAACAAAAATGTTATACATTGCAGCTTACTAGACCTTACATGAAGTGGCTGCAATAATTAACTTTTTTCCAGCACATTTTCTGCAAAAACAGAAAAACAGCTGATTCTGCCAGAATTCCAGTGTTCTTGTAACTTCCTGTGAACTGATATCTAAAAAATATTATTGGTATCCCCAGCTCTGATGACTATAGAACACCTTCTGACTATGGAAATGGTAAAAAGGAAGAGGAGGAGGTGTTTGCAGTCCAAATCAGGAGAGAAAACGAAGGTGAAGACGCTGCACCTCCATAGATACAGCACAGCAAGTGAGCATGGTCAGTCTAGAACAGGAAGTGTGCTACTGGTAGGAACACCAGGTGAAAATAAAGGAAAAACCCTGAAGAAAACAAATGCAGCAACCACATCCAAGGATTGATATACTGCTAGATATTGCATTTTGGTTCTTAAGTTTAGAAATGTTTTAAGCCTACACAGAGAGCAATGCAAAATGTTTGTTGTCATTAAGAAAAAATGACTTTACATCAGACATTTTGCATACTGTCACATTTAACACCTGCACAAAATAATAATAAAGAAGATCAATTATAGCGTAATGCGATTTGCTACATTGCAATACTTTGCTTTCCATCAAGATATGGAACTCATTTTTTTCCCTGTCAGTTTGTTAAGTTACCTTTTGTGTTCATGCATTAATATACCAGGCAAACTGAGATAAAATATAATCTGCAAATGTTCTAAATGCAATCAATAAAAAGCTTTTCCTTTCAGCTGACTTGTACACTAAAATACATATCAATGCATTAACACACAGGTACATCTATTCACTTTTCAGATATGTGCTAAAATTTCACCTCTCACCCAAAATTCTAATCGTTCACAGCTCATCAAACTGATTTCAGGTGTTTCACTGTCATGGATCCTATTTCATCTTTTTAAATTAAACTTTTAATCCAATTTACAGCTGAAAGGTATTAAGCAATTAAAGGCCATTTATTTCACAAAAGCTAGAACAAAATTCACGTTGTAATACATACCCGAGACAGACTTGACTACTGATTAGAACATCCTTCAAACACGCAGAAGAAATGTCCTACTGCTAGCTAAAAAGTAACAAAAGTAATTGTAAACAGAACACTCTCCTGTGAAAGATGAAAATGAAGCCCAGGACATTTTTATTTATTTTTTTACAGAGGATTTTCATCAATCTGATGTTCTAGCTTTAACCACTTCAGCCCCGGAAGGATTTCCAGCTTTAGGACCGGAGCTCTTTTTGCGATTCGGCGCTGCGTCGCTTTAACTGACAATTGCGCGGTCGTGCGACGTTGTACCCAAACGAAATTTGCATCCTTTTTTTCCCCACAAATAGAGCTTTCTTTTGGTGGTATTTGATCACTGCTGTTTCATTTCTGATCGCTGCTATAAACAAAAGAAGAGCGACAATTTTGCAAAAAAAAAACAAATTTCTTACTTTTTCCTAAAATACAAATCCAAAAAAAAATATAAAAAAACATTTTTTTTCACCGTTTTTGGCCGATTTATATTCTTTCTCATATTTGCGATAAAAAAAAAATCGCAATCGGCGTTTATTGATTGGTTTGCGCAAAAGTGGTCGCGTTTACGGATGATGAGAATTCATTTTTGGGGTTTTTATTTATTTTTTATTTTTTATTAGTAATGGCGGTGATCTGCGATTTTTTGCGGTACTGCGATATTTCAACGGACATGTCGGACCATTTTGACACTTTTTTGGGACCATTGGCATTTATACAGCGATCAGTGCTATAAAAATGCACTGATTACTGTGTAAATGCCATTGGCAGTGAAGGGGTTAACCTGCAGGGGGCGCTCTAAGAGTTAACTATGTTCCCTGGGCGTGTTCTAACTGTAGGGGGACTGCATTATCTGGGGAAGGGAAGTGGTCACAGCCTTCACGTACAGGAAGGCTGTGATCACAGCCCTTCCCCCTCACACAGAGCGGAGGTCCGTGTTTACATACACGGACCTCCGCTCCGGGGGGGCCATCGTGGGTAGCCGGCGGCAATCGAAGCCGCCGCACCCACTCCCTGGCCCTCCCCGAACACAGTGAGTGCGCGGGCGTGCCTCCGGCGGCGCGCGCGCGCTCACTAAACTCGTTCCCGCAGCCGCCGTCGTATGACAGCGTTTTGCGGGACGGACCACTTTTTTTTCTAACTCAAGGCACCCTTTAAAATGATGCAATGATCTCATGGTACCCCTTCCTAAAATTTAGAAAACTAAACTAGTACTTATAATAAAATATTTACAACAATGTGAGGAGTGTACTCACTTTTGTGAGATACTGTATATATTTTCATGTGACAACTCTGAAGAAATTACACTTTGCTACAATGCAAAGTAGTGAGTGTACAGCTTGTATAACAGTGTAAATTTGCTGTCCCTTCAAAATATCTCAACACACAGCCATTAATGTCTAAACTGCTGGCAACAAAAGTGAGTACACTCCTAAATGAAAATGTCCAAACTGGGCCCAATTAGCCATTTTCCTTCCCAGATGTCATGTGACTCATTCGTGTTACAAGGTCTCAGGTGTGAATGGGGAGCAGGTGTGTTAAATTTGGCATCATCACTCTCTCTCTCTCTCTCATACTGGTCACTGGAAGTTCAACATGGCACCTCATGGCAAAGAACTCTCTCAGGATCTTAAAAAAAAGAATTGTTGCTCTACATAAAGATGGCCTAGGCTATAAGAAGATTGTCAAGACCCTGAAAATGAGCTGCAGCACGGTGGCCAAGATCATACAGCGGTTTAACAGGACAGGTTCCATTCAGAACAGGCCTTGCCATGGTCGACCAAAGAAGTTGAGTGCATGTGCTCAGCGTCATATCCAGAGGTTGTCTTTGGGAAATAGACATATGAGTGCTGCCAGCATTGCTGCAGAGGTTAAAGGGGTGGGGGGTCAGCCTGTCAGTGCTCAGACCATATGCCACACACTGCATCAAATTGGTCTGCATGGCTGTGGTCCCAGAAGGAAGCCTCTTCTAAAGATGATGCACAAGAAAGCCTGCAAACACTTTGCTGAAGACAAGCAGACTAAGGACATGGATTACTGGAACCATGTCCTGTGGTCTGATGAGACCAAGATAAACTTATTTGGTTCAGATGGTGTCAAGCGTGTGAGGCAGCAACCAGGTGAGGAGTACAAAGACAAGTGTGTCTTGCCTACGGTCAAGCATGGTGGTGGGAGTGTCATGGTCTGGAGCTGCATGAGTGCTGCCGGCACTGGGGAGCTACAGTTCATTGAGGGAACCATGAATGCCAACATGTACTGTGACATACTGAAGCAGAGTATGATCCCCTTCCTTCGGAGACTGGGCCGAAGGGCAGTATTTCAACATTATAATGACCCCAAACACACCTCCAAGATGACCACTGCCTTGCTAAAGAAGCTGAGGGTAAAGGTGATTGGACAGGCCAAGCATGTCTCCAGAACTAAAGCCTTTTGAGCATCTGTGGGGCATTCTCAAATGGAAGGTGGAGGAGCGCAAGGTCTCTAACATCCGCCAGCTTCGTGATGTCATCATGGAGGAGTGGCTGAGGACTCCAGTGACAACCTGTGAAGCTCTGGTGAACTCCATACCCAAGAGCGTTAAGGCACTGCTGGAAAATAATGGTGGCCACATAAAATATTGACATTTTGGGCCCAATTTAGACATTTTCACTTAGGGGTGTACTCCGTTTTGTTGCCAGTGGATTAGACATTAATGGCTGTGTGTTGAGTTATTTTGAGGGGACAGCAAATTTACACAGTTTTACAAGCTGTACACTCACTAATTTACATTGTAGCAAAGTGTTATTTCTTCAGTGTTGTCGCATGAAAAGATATAATAAAAATGTGAGGGGTGTACTCACTTTTGTGAGATACTGTACATAATATAACACACATGTAGGACAACTAACATTAAAGGTGATTTATTTTTACAAAGCAAGCTAGCCTTTGTACACTGGTACTGATTAGTATTCCAGCATTTCTATTCTGTCCACCATTCAACCAATGTGACTCAAGGCTGATGGAGAGGGGCAAACAAGGATGTCCTCAGATGCCTGATGTTCTCTTTATTAACCTATGTTATCATTGGTAGTTAGAACGCCAGCAGCTTAACTGCATGGTGCCAAAGGTTGTAGTGCTGCACAAAAAAACATGTGGCTTTGTGTAACAGAGGCAGGCTTGATCTTCCTGCCAGCTTGTTGACAATTTTTTGTCAATTTAGGGCAATTTTCAGGATTTCTGCCAAGGCATCCTTGAAGATCCCAGAAGGCACCTTGGTTGAAAAGGGCTGATATAATGCAATGACAGCTCAGAAAGCACAAGGGAAAAGTAAAGTAGCACTTTGTATTTTCAGTGTTGCCTGATGATTCTTAACATATGAAAAGTCCTAATGGGGGAATTCATACAGAGCGCTGTAGACACCAATTAGGATTCTGTCAGGCCTCTGCACCAAAATTGTCCGCACTTCAGCCATATTCATGTACCTCGCATGTACCTGTATCTGTTGGAGGCTGGCACTGAGGCTGAAATGATCTTACCTGACATCATCATTATTGTGTTTCCCCCAGCCACTGACCTCTTCACACAGACAGGTGCATGGCTGAGGAATTTTGTAGTGGGGTGAGCAGAGCCCAATGGGAACTGAGGGACTAGTTCCCCATAAGGCCATGTTGCTTTTGATTGACCACATAAGGCAGTGGATGAATTCTATAGCCATGAGTGGTCAATTAAAAGCAAGGTAGACCTGATGGTGAACTAGTCTCTCAGATCCTTATCAGGCTCCACCCACCCAAAAGGCGCGATGTCAGTGGAGACTCATTTTTCATCAGGTCCTCCTCCTCTGACTCTTCATTTTCCAAATGTGGCCATGCCATATTTAGGCAATGACATCACCAGTATGCCTGGCCCATTTATTCAGCTTTTGGCCAGAGAATCTCTCAGCCGACAATTGAATGGGGCAGGGGATAGAGCCCGGTGTGAGAAGCTGTTGCATTCATTAACCACTCCAATACTGAGCACTTTCAACCCTTTCCTGCCCAGGCCAATTCACAGCTTTCAGTGCTGTCCCACTTTGAATAACAATTGTTATGTAACACTATACCCAGATTACATTTTTATCATTTTTTTGACAGGTAGGGCTTTCTTTTGGGGGCATTTAATCGCCACTGGGTTTTTTTTTTTTTTTTTGCTAAACAAACCAAAAATTTGGAAAAAAAAAATGTTTTTCTTCATTTAGTAAATAAGTAATTTTTCTTCTTTACTGATGGGCACTGATGAGGCGGCACTAATAAGCTGCACTGATGGGCAATAATGAGGCTGCACTGATGTACATGGATATGCTGCACTGATTTGTCTGTACTGGTAATCAGTGCCCTGATTATCAGTGTAAATGTCCCCTATAACTGGAAAGCCAGTTATTGGCTTTCCTTTCCTCAGGACACTGACAGTGCTGAGGAAAGGAAGTGATTGGACACAGACAATCACACAGTAAAGTGTCTACGTCCTCGGCTCTTTACCTTGCTTGGTGGTGCACTGTGTTTAAAGTGGATGTAAACCCACCACCCACCCAGTATGAACTAATGACACAGTATTAATGTATATATACATGCAAGCCTCCTGCATCTATCCCTACCTTTCAAATGCCCTTCCTGTAAGCACTAGCAGCTCTGTAAAACTCTGAAATCAGAGGGTGTCTGTGTTTGCTGGAGTTTGGTGGGTGAAGTTGTGATGTCACAAGCCTCCCCACTCACCTCTATACTGAGACATTGAGGAGGGAGGGGGGAGTGAAACTCTCTCTGCTGTGTGAAGGAGATAAGCAAATTGCTTGTCACTCACAGAGCAAGGGGCGGATCGACTGTGCATTTCCCTGTTAGTCAGACTTTCTCTTCCTAAAAAAAGATAAGCTCATTACTCACAGTTGGATTAACTCTTTGTGGCAAGACTGGGCACAGATGATATGACATGCTATACTCTACCAGGCAGAATTATTAATTACATTTTTTTTTCGGGTTTACATCCACTTTAAGGGACACAGCTCATCAGCGATCGCTGCACACCCCAGGGAAGGGGGGGGGGGGTCGCACGTGATGGACGTCATATGATGTTAAGTCAGGATCTTAAAGCCACCTCCCAGCTGTCATTCTACTATAGGCGGAAAGGTATTAAAGCTTCCCAACACAGACATGCCCTGCTCTGAGCACGGTTCTTGAGTAGAGATGAGCTCAGGTATGTTTAGACTCAAGTGTGTACCTGCCTGAGCTGTCCTGCAGGGAAGCTGCCAAAGCCGACATCCAATCATAGAAAACTGAGGCATTCCTCACCGCTGCACTTATGCAAGGTGCATGTACACATGCGGCTAAAGGGCGGATAATGTCTCCACCACATATGATTGGCTTTAGGCTTTGACAACTTTCCAAAAAGATAGCTCAGACAGGTCCAAACACACCTGAGCTCAACCCTGGTCTTATGCTTGCCTGAATTAGGTTTAGGTAGTTTTAATGGGAGCTTCTGACAGAAATTTGTTGTAAATGCTTTACTGAATTCTTTAGGGCATGTTTTCAAATTTTATAATGGTATTAAGGTGGATGTGGCGCTGCTCTATTCTCCAACTATGTTTAATTGTAATATTGCTGATGATTTCCAGCGTGCCGGTAAGTATTAGAAGTGGTAACTGATGACTGACATGGGTGATAAAATGGTCAATGTGATTCTTGTGGTCATCAACAGTGTAAAACCATGCATATTTGAACCAAATGTCAAAATATATAAACAATGCGTGAAACTATAAAATTATAAAGGTATAAAAATATAAAAAATTATAAAAAATATGAAGGTTGAAAAAGTGCACTTAGATGTGTGAAGGTGATCTCCGGAAAGCCTTATATGAAAAACAAAGTCATGTGATGAATTACTGGTGTGACAGAAATTATATGAAGAACGTGCTGTTGTAAAAATCGACTATCTATATATGAATTGATCATAAATCCCACAACATACCATATATAAATAAATGAATAAATATGTGCAAATAAGCAAATCATGTGCAATAACGTATTAACCAAGCTGTATAATATGTGCACAGGTTTAGTTTTTACTTCACTTTAGTTCACTTACTGACCAGTGATGTACCAGTACTTCACCAGATTGTTCATCACTGCAGCAGTGATTGGGATATACATTTTTAGGGCTAGCATTTTCTTTAATGTAAAGGTAATCCTAGTGGCAAAGAAACCGCTGCATTACTTTTACAGGCGGCAGAAGGTGGTCCCACCCTCCTCCCGCTGCCACTTTTACCGGGCTCTCCCCTGCGATCGGGAAGGCCTGTAAGAATGCCACCAGCGGTATCTGGTTCCTGGGACCTAGTTAGAGGAACCAATGTTGCTCCTCCCACTGTGTAATGTTAGAAACAAAAACCAATGAAGATTTTGTCACTTCCGGTTTCAGTCTCATGTAAACAAGCCGTTAATGGATTGAACAAGCAAACATCTGATCAAAACGATTTTGAGTTGATCAGATGCTGTGGAGAGCAGAGGAGAGATCTGGGATCCAATAGACCCCAGACTTTTTGATCACAA
Organism: Glandirana rugosa; assembly: GCA_018402905.1. Lineage (NCBI taxonomy): Eukaryota > Metazoa > Chordata > Amphibia > Anura > Ranidae > Glandirana > Glandirana rugosa. Next base: position 783,788 of record BLSH010218549.1, read on the forward strand.
GGGTTGCTGTTCAGAAATAAAAAAATATATATTTTTTTTTTATAAAAAACAAACAAAGCGCCCCCGTACTTGTGGATGTAGGTAAACGGTGATCACACTACACATGTGAGGTGTCGTGGTGATCATCAGATCAAGCAAAATTATTTTAGTGCTAGAACTCCTCTGTAACTCTGAACTGGAAATCTGTAATGGCTTTTAAAGCATTGACTATGGAGGTTTTTTAGGTGCCATAGTTTAGTGCAGTTCCATGGACGGACACCGTTTTAAAGTGTAATAGGTTTGATATCTATTTACTCGGCATAACATCATTATTTATAATTTAACAAACAATTGTGTATTATATTCTGTTTGTGTACATCTAAATTCATTAAAGTGTATTTTTTTTTTCTTTTTTTAAACTTGCGTTTGGAAAATCGATGCGTAAATATCGTGTAACATAAAAATATGCAACTCCCATCATTCTATTCCCTAGGGTCTCTGCTTAAATAGATATACTATTTGGGGGTTCTAAGTAGGTTCCTAGCAAATTTAGATTTTTACATACATGTGATTAGTGTCAGAACTGACCCAGGGCTCAAGTGGATAAAGACCGGGATTTTGATCTATTCACAAAAATATACCAGGATGCTTACAAATAAACACACTTCTGTTCATCAAGTCTCCAGAAGTTTTATTTAACCACTTCAATACAGTGCACTTTCACCCCTTCCTGCTCAGGACAATTTTCAACACTATCGCACTTTGAATGACAATTGCGCAGTCCTGCGACACTGTACCCATATGAAATCTTTTTTCCCCCACAAATAAAACTTTTTTGTGGTATTTGATCACCTCTGGCTTGTTTATTTTTTGTGCTACAAATAAAAAAAAAGACAGAAAATTTTGAAAAAACAAAACAAAACATTTTTCTCTGTTTCAGTTATAAAATGTTGTAAATAAGTCAGGCGTGGTTCACACAGGGGCGACTTGTACTCCGACTTGTGTCACCTCAAGTCGCCCCAAGTCACTTGACATCAGAAATCCAATTGAAACAAATGGGAGCCGTCTTACTGTACACTACTGAAGTCGCTCCGACTTCAAAAAAAAGTTGATGGGCACTAACTGTCAATACTAGCGGGCACTGACTGGCATCCTTTATGGGCACTGATTGGCATATGATGTGGGTACAGGTGGGCACTAATTGGCATACAGGTGGGCATCACTGGTTGGGAACTGATGGATGTCACTGGCGGGCACTGCTAATAGGTCTGCACCGAAAATCAATGCCCTGATTATTAGTGTAGACCCTCCCGGTCAGGAGAGCCGGCGATCGGCTCTCCTCTACCCGCGCCTTGGCAGCATGAATGGAGGAAATCCGATAAACGGCACTTCTTTTTGCTACTGTGATCAGCTGTGTCCAATCACGTTCGCCGCACTGCGCGTTCCCGGGGTAGCACACGAGCGGCTTATCCTACTGAACGTCATATGACATCCAGTCAGGATAATGCAACCACTTTCCAGCCGTCATTCTGCTATATGTTGGGTGGGAAGTGGTTAAAGTATGAAAAAACTACCCATTCAAACTGTAGTGTCATTATAATAATTCATACGACTGCATTAAATATCTTATTTTCATTCACATCTAACATACTCCGATTTTTGCCAGGAAAAAAATAGCGTACATGAACTTTCTCTGATTGATTTCCCAGGTATTTCAAGCAACATCCAGCAGACTTACAAATTGGGATTTCCGGATACTTTTAAGGTCTCTGGCCTGAAACTACATATTTGCTTGGGATTTATGTAAGATTCTAGTTCCACGGATGCCAAAAGCCAACGTGACCTGAAGCATTACTTTTAACTAGAAGCTTGGTATCAGAAACACAACAAAAACCGACAGTAATAAAAATGAGAGATAGGCGAAGATAATGATTTAAAAGGTAGTTTCACCTCCATTTATGCATATTGTACAAGCTCAGAAAACTGATCCTAACCCTTGTAATCCCAGTTCATTCTTTAGATGAAAAGCTATGATAATTTGAAAAATTCAACTAAAGACCCCCCTGGGTCTTCTTAACATCCATGCTTATTAAATAAGTAGACCTCAAGTAAAACTGCCATTCTTTAGCCACTTGCGAACCTCCTGCCCACCTGTAATATACTGCGGACAGATGGCCTGTACAGGCAGAGTGACATACTTGTATGTCACTGTCTGTTTCTGATACCCGCATGGGCCCCCCCCCCCCCCATGCGCCTACAACTGCGGTGCAGTAGTCTTGTCAGCAGGTCCCAGCCAATGATTCATGGCCGGGACCTGCTAATAGGCACACATTTAACCCCTTGATCACCTTAGATGTTAACCCCTTCCCAGCCAGTGTCATCAGTACAGTGACAGTGTATAGTATTATCACTGATCACTATATTAGCATCACTGGTGATGTCAGTGGCAGTTAGTCTGTTCACTTCTGATTGCCAGCCACACTATCACAGTCCCATTATAAGTTGCTGATCACTGCCATTAGTGATACAAAAAAAAAAAAAATTCCAGTATATATACCATAGTTTGTAGATGCTATAACTTTCACGCAAACCAATCAATATACACGTTTTTGTTTTTTTTTTAACCAAAGACATGTAGCGGAATATATTTTGGCCAACATTTATTAAGAAATTAGATTTTTTTTTTTTTTTTTTTTTTTAATCGGAGAAGTTTTAATTCAGAAAGTTAAAAATATTTTTTTTTTCAAATTTTTCAGTATTTTTTGTTTATATAATAAAAAAAAAATAAAAACCCAGTGGCGATCAAATACCACCAAAAGAAAGCTCTATTTGAGAAAAAGATATTCATTTTGTTTGGGTACACAGTTGCATGGTCATGCAATTACCAGTTAAAATTAGCGCAGTGCTAAATAGCAAAAAATGACCTGGTCATAAAAAGGGTAAGACCTTCTGGAGCTGAAGTGGATAATGTTCTCACTTTGTTTATATCTTTTTCCTCCAAACCAACAGAGTGCAGTATTGTGCTTGTAATAGTCTGCTGCATAGACTTCTATTGCCTGTACATTAGGTTTATGGACAGATATACAGGCAGCCTATAAAAGTCTATGCAGGAGAGACAAATGGCGTAAACAAACTGGGAAGCACTGCAGGCTTGAGGCTGCTGCATTAAAATATCTATATAATATTTTAATTATTTGATTTTTAAATTAAAATTTTATTAAACACTAAAACATACTGTACATGCATGAGTTCTTTTAAGCTTATCTTTTTCTTTAATTTTACCTGGTGATCTGGCCAGGAATTCTGTTATCTTTCAACTTCCTATAACCACTTCTACACCACACGCAGTATATTTACTGCAGCAATGTGGAGCTGGTCTCGTGAATCGCCGTAAATAGATGGCGATTTACGGACAGGCAGCTAGGGGGTGCGAACGCGCCATCAGCGGCGCACGCTCATGCCCGCCACACTCAGGAGGAGTGTGCCCGCGGCTTGGGCGGACCCGATGTCTGCCGCGAGCCGTGATGAGCTGACAGAGGGAAAGAACGGGGAACTGCCGAAGTAAAAACAGCGGTTCCCTGTTCTGACAGGGGGCATGACAGAGATCTCTAGTGCCCCTACCAGTCCAGTGCCCATACAGTTAGAACACACCCAGGGAACACAGTTAACCCCTAGATCTCCCCCTGCATGTTAACCCCTTCACTTCCAATGGCATTTATACAGTAATCAGTGCATTTTTATAGCACTGATCACTGTATAGATGCCAATGGTCCCAAAAAAGTGTCAAAATGGTCCGACATGTCCGCTGCAATATCGCAGTACCACTAAAAATCACAGATCGCCGCCATTACTAGTAAAAAATAAAAACCGCGGAAATTAATTATCATTTGTAAACGTGGCAACTTTTGCGCAAACCAATCAATAAACGCTGATTGCGATTTTTTAACCAAAAATATGAGGAAGAATATAAATCGGCCAAAACCAATGAAAAAAAAAAATTATATATTTTTTTGGATTTGTATTTTAGCAAAAAGTAAGAAAAACTGTTGTTGTTTTTTTTTGCAAAATTGTCACTATTTTTATTTATAACGGCAATCAGTAATGACGTAGAGGGGATCAAATACAACCAAAAGAAAGCTCTATTTGTGGGAACAAAAGGACGCAAATTTTGTTTGGGTACAACGTCGCACGACCGCACAATTGTCAGTTAAAGTGACACAGTGCCAAATCGCAAAAAGTGCTCTGGTCCTACAGTAAGAAATCCTTCCGGGGGTGAAGTGGTTAAAGGATAAATTCACCTTTGGTAACATGTTACATGCTACACCCCTATTTCAGATGTGACATGTAACTAAAGAGCACCTGTCCATGCCCCCGATCCCTCATTGTAACAGCAGGCAGGGAATCCTCTCCCCTATCCGCTGTCATAATTCAAACAGTGTGACCATGCATGAATAAACTACAAGTGCCATTCTCTACTGCGGCAGATGGCTTGTAGTTCTCAATGAATTGCGAGGATGTTGGTGAGCACTCTTGTAGTTCATTGATTGATTTTACCTGTAGAGCAGTAATTGTCTGCCAGTACAGGAGGTATGAGCAAACAGCTGACAGAGTCTACAGGATGACTTGAACCCTCAATCTGCTGAACGTGGGTGCAATGCTTTACAGGCTGCAGGATAAAAAAAATATTTATGCACATTATTTTTCCTGCAAAAAGTTGGCCATTAATTATTTTTTTTATCAAAGGTAAACTTAGCCTTTAATAGACCAACTTGTCCAGCAAAAGTGGCAGCTAGAGAGTTAACACAGAAACAAATTACCACTGACAGTGGTCAGCTTTTATTCATTTATGTAAAACCTTTATCCCAAAAAGAAAACAACTGGTGCTGTTAAGTGCTCAAAAAGTGTTAGCTGGAGGTCAGCTTTACATTCATCCAACAACTAGAAAAACAAAGAGGGGGGAGACTTTTCAGGTGCCACTTTAGGCCTCATACACACGGGCGTTTTGGCCGCCGGCGTTTGTAGGCGTTTTTTTGCAGCTCTCCATGTTATTCAATGGCCCTCTAAAAACGCCGGCATTTGTGGGCAGTAGAGGGCGCAAGATCGATGTCGAGTGATTGCGGCTGCGGGAGATGACGGGTGTTTACGGCCGCAAAAATCTCCCGGTAACTTATTGTACCTCTCGACGTTTTTTTGCGGATGTTTGCGGCCGCCGGTTTTGCGGGCACACATACTCCGGATTTCACCGTGGACTTTTCAGAGGGGGGAGAAACAAAAAGATCAACAACCTACTTACATTTCGACTGGAGGTCGATTGTGAAAAACTCGTGAATTGTCGTGGTCAACAAAAGAAAAACCCTATTTCCAAAATGTATTTACTTATTTTCGACT
>BLSH010218549.1:819913-830916 GCA_018402905.1 Glandirana rugosa
TGACTCCTCTTTTTCCTCAAGTTGTGGAAAACGGTAAAGAGGTAGGAGACATTGGTTTTATGGTTTACATGTGATCGCGCCGTCATTTGACGGCGCGATCACGTGATGAAAGGCCGCGCACAGCGGCCATTCATCACGATCCGTGATCAGTCGGGTCCCCCGGACCCGACGGTCACGGATGTTCCCGTGTGCGCGCCCCAGGGGGCGCGCGGGAACCGCGATTCTGGGAGGACGTCAATAGACGTCCTCCCAGAATTAAGCAACCGCTCTGTAGACGTCATTTGTCTACAGAGCGATTGTTAAGCGGTTAAGTACTACAAAACACGCAATAAGGAATGCAAAGGGGCAATCAGAGCAGCTAAGATTGAACATGAAAGACACATAGCTGAGGAAAGTAAAAAGAATCCCAAAAAATTCTTTAAGTATATAAACAGTAAGAGAGGGGTCAGATCATATTGGCCCAATAAAGAATGCTGAAGGTATTTTGGTTACAGAGGATGGAGAAATGGCAAAAGGTGTTGAACTCCTTTTTCTCCTCAGTATTCACAAAGGAAACGGGGAGATCAATTATTCGGAACTACAATGCTGGTCCTCATGTCACCTAACAGGAAGCACCCTTGTGGCTGACTGAGGGTGAAATCAGGAATAGGCTTGAAAAACTGAACACCAATAAGTCACCGGGCTCAGATGGCTTACACCCAAGGGTCCTTAAGGAACTTAGCCAAGTTATTGCCAGACCCTTGTACCTAATCTTTAAGAGCAGTTTTCTGACTGGTATGATACCAGCTGACTGGAGGAAAGCCAATGTGGTACCAATATATAAAAAAGGACCAAGATATATCCCTGGGAATTACAGACCAGTTAGCTTACCATCAATAACATGCAAGCTCTTGGAGGGAATAATAAGGGATTATATACATGATTATTGTAATGAGAACGATATCATTAGCGGTAATCAACATGGGTTCATGAAGAATCGTTCTTGCCAAACCAATCTATTAACCTTCTATGAGGAAGTGAGCTGCCACCTAGATAAAGGAAGGCCTGTGGACGTGGTGTACCTGCATTTTGCTAAGGCGTTTGATACAGTTCCCCATAAACGTTTACTGTACAAACTAAGGTCCCTCAACATGGATCAAAGGGTGAGTACCTGGATTGAAAACTGGCTGTAGGCGAGAGTCCAGAGGGTGGTGATAAATGGGGAGTACTCAGAATGGTCTGGTGTAGAAAGTGTGGTTCCCCAAGGTTCTGTTCTGGGACCAAACCTTTTCAATTTATTCATAAATGATTTGGAGGACGGGGTGAAGAGCGCAATCTCAATATTTGCGGATGATACCAAGATAAGCAGGGCAATAAACTCTCCACAGGATGTGGAAACTTTGCAAGAAGATCTGAACAAATTATTGGAATGGGCAGGCAAATGAGTTTTAACGTAGAAAAATGTAAGATAATACATTTGGGTACCAAGAACCTGAACGCTAACTACTCACTAGGGGGGGAGCCCCTGGGGGAAACTAGGATGGAAAAAGACCTAGGGGTCCTGGTGGAGAACAGGCTCAGCAGTGGAATGCAATGCCAAGCTGCTGCAAGCAAAGCTAACAAAGTGTTGGCATGCATAAAGAAAGGGATTAACTTCAGGGATAAATCAATAATTCTTGCAGTGTACAAACATAACAACTGGTAGGAAGCCTGTAAATGTGCACTTTTAAACACAGGTTAGTTATCTGCTATAACCACAAATCCAAAAGATTCATGATGGAGTTAGAATGATGACATCAATTGTGGAGTTCTGAACACTATCTGCTGATTAGTAGCCCACAGTCCTAGATAATGAGCAACGCAATGACCAGTTTTTATATTAAGCCCAAAGATAAAGGTAAAGGTCCCATATTAATCTTTTTTGCATCATTTGGAGGGGCTGTCCTACTTTTAGAAAAAAAAAAAACTTTGTCTCTTATTCCTCCACAGTTGTCCTTTTTTTGGTTTGAGGTCAGTCTAGAAAAATGTGCTATTTAGCTAACTAAAGTATTATAATATACAAAGAAAAAATAATATACAAAGATGATTGCAAAAGTTGAGAGGTATGCAAACAGGTGGTTTGCAGGTACGCTATATTGTAAAAAGTATTGGGACGCCTGCTTTCACACGCACATGAACTTTAATGGCATCCCAGTCTTAGTCCGTAGGGTTCAATATTGAGTTGGCCCACCCCTTGCAGCTATAACAGCTTCAACTCTTCTGGGAAGGCTGTCCACAAGGTTTAGGAGTGTGTCTATGGGAATGTTTGACCATTCTTCCAGAAGCGCATTACAACTGACAGTGCTGCTGTTCAAAGGTGTCCCTATTGCTTCTTCTTCCAGACTGTAGGCGTCCTGGTGCAGGGGGTGTGTTTCTGACCAGATCACTGGGTGAAAACAGAGGGATACATGCCTAAAGAAAAGGGAAGGCTAGTGCAGCCGCCAAATCTAATGATAGGTACCATTTCATGACAAGCTGTTTATGAGGGCTAATGGCGTCTGTGGTCCCGGAAGATTGAATGAATCACCTGTTTATTCTGGATATGTTGGCTAACATCTAACATCTGGTGAGCCTCTTTTCACAGGGGGTCTTGAGCACCTTTTCACATGGTGGAGGAAGATTGGGTGTTTGATTGAATATTTGTTTGACACACTGTCTTCACATTTTGGATTATGGACTATTAAATCTTCTGCATGCAGGAGGATTAATGTGTTTATATTACACTTAAGGCTGCTGTGAAAATTATTTTGTGTATTCACTGAATGTATATTTTCACCTTTTTCTTTGTATATTTATTTATAGTAGCTGTACAGTTTAGTATTATTATTAATATTGAGATATTGATTATTGATTTATTAAAGTACCATAATACACTAAACCTTGCACCCAGCCTGCAAATTATTACAACAGGAATAGAATAAGGAGTGTGGAAAAGAATTATTGTAGCTTTAAAGCAAGATAGTTTTCTAGCCACCCCTATCCCTAACGTCATAAAGAGTGGTTAGCATTGGTCCTGAACTATGTATGATGATATAGGAGGGCCCATTCACACTCCAGCAGTAAACGGAGGAGGACGAGTGGGTGGGCTGTCATTGGATCATGGGAAAAGGTAATTTTAGTCTTATGTCATCCCTTAAAGCAGTAGTAAAGTCTACTTTTTTTTGTAAATGGGTCCCCCGGCAGCCTTAAGCCATAATGTACTAGTATGTACTGCATACTAGTACATTATGACAGATTACTTACAAATGCAGTGCTCCAGTGCTGTGCTCTCACCGCTCTCCCTTGTCCCCTGGCAGCTTCCATCTTTACCCGGTCTTTCTTCCGGGTTTGTGATGTCCGGCCCCTTGATTGGCTGTGCAGGGGCAACGTCACTACCGTGCAGGCGTACAAGATTCACATCGCAGCGGCACAGAAAGAGGGCCATAAATGTGGTCGAAGCTGCACGTGTGGCTCAGATGACATTACTCGCTGACAGGCAGGGGGGAGATTTATGACAGAAAAGACTTCTAGGGTCTCTTCTGTTATAAAAAAAAACCCTGTTTGTCAGCAATTTTTATAACAACTGCCTTTACTACCACTTTAAAGAAAATGTATTTTAGCATCTTGAATCAGCTGGGGACATATTGGGGGGAGGGGACGAAAGAAGAAGGAAGTATACTTTATGTTACTTTCTGGTGTTCAGCATGGAAACCTCTCTAAAAAAGACTGTAAATTTATGCCCATTATTACTCAGTCTCTCTGAGGTTGCACAAGCAGTGCCCGACAGTATCCACTTTAGTCATGCTTTGTGATTTAATAATGTAGTAAGAGCACAAAAGATAAAGATATCTCCAGTAAATACAACATATTGGCACTCTATATAGATAATGCTGTTGTAAATGGGAGTTTTGGAAGCTTGCATTTCAATACCATATTGTATGTGCAGAACAGTGTGAAAAGCTATCTAAACAGGCATTAAACCTGCCACTCATCTTTCAGTCATTTGTTTAAACAAACTTAATGAGGCTACAAGGACATACAATATGTTACTCAACAGACTCGACAAGCAAAAGTCAGGGCACAATATGGAAAGAGGGAAATAAAGATCCTCCAGGACATACAATTTCCGTTTAAAAGAACAAAATATCAAAAGGCAAAACAATTTAATATTTCTTAAGAGACTACAAAGAAAACAATAATAATTTAACAAAAAAAAAAAGGGTAAATGTTACCTTTAGCTGGATTTACTTCGATTCCTGATCTATAAAGCATTTCTTCGTTCTTCCAATCCCCATTTCTAACAGCAGTTTTCAGTCCGTAAAAAACAATTAATGAAGCAGCGCCATAAAATATGAGGCTTTTAAGAAAGCTTTTTTGGGCCTTAATATAAAGAGCTCTGGCCCCCATGGTTATTAGTAAACAGAATCCCATACTAGGAATATAGAGTACACGCTCTGCAATAACAAAGCCGACGTAGAAAAATAGATTACTAGCGGGCACAAAGGGAATGATCAATAGTGATAAAGCTAAAACAACTATGTTTTCTGTAGAAGGAAGTTGCAATCCATGGTTGATATGGTTTTTTACACCATTTTCAAGTTTTGATACAATGCTAGTCCTCTGCTCTGTTGTCTTGTATTCTAAATCTGAGTGACAGCTATGGCCATTAGTATTCTGCTTGCCATTCATGAACACTTTCCCATTGCATTCTCTTTTTATACCCGAGCTCTTGAGACTTGTGTAGGCAAGAAGGAAGAGTAAAATGTAAAAGGCCACAGTGTGTATATTCCTCCAGTCAATGACTGATTTAATCAGAGGCACAGCATCCATTGACCAATCAAAGCTGAGTGTGTCAGGGCAAAAAAGCAGCCACAGGTTCTTAGTTGGCAAGTATAGGAAGGTCAGAGTACGTGTGAGCAGATTTTCACAGTCCGCAGCTGGGTTGTCAGAGTTCGAGAAACTTGGCGGCATGTTTCCCATCCAGTAAAAGCGCACACCCAGCAATGCAGCTCCCCAGGCGACCAAAAGACCAATGCTAAGAACGAAAGACAAGTTCTTGCCCTGAAACCAAAAGACAAAGGAGCCATTAGATTAACAATCTTTATAAAGGTTAAGGAAAGCATGCAATATATAGGTTAACAAAGACAAAAGGACATAAGAGAAAAAAAAAATATTCACCACTATTTAAAGTAGCTTTATAATTTGACACATTTCCAAACAGCAATTTATTTTATGGTTATTTTATTAAGTAAATTCAAAAAGAACAAAATTGTTCTTAATTTATTTTTACCATCAATAACTCCAAGATGGGTTAATATAATAAACTTATGCAGAAGCAAGCAAAAACAAAATCAATATAGTGCAAAAGTAAAGATGAGGTCCAAGATGCTTTAACCCATAACAAACCAGATATTAGTTTGCTGTAGCCAACAAGTTAATGAAAACTGCTACAGAGAAAAACATGCAGTTTGCTGATCTCCTGAAAATAGTTGGCTTTCTCTGGCTTCACTCCTCTGTGTCATTTTTGGACCAGGCATGTAGACTAGAAAGAGTGCAGTTAGCACTTGAGATCTGCATGCCTGTTCCAGATCTATTACTTGGAAGATACAGAAATCCCTAAATCAGCAGCCAGGCAACGAGCATTTACAGGAGAGATCAGCAAAGACACAATCACTCCACCTCTCTATAGTACCTCAGTACAGGTTTCAAGTATGAAAATAACCCCTGGATGCTATGGGAAACTGAACCTGCACTGCTCTTCTAAAAACTGGACAGAGTTTTCTGCATGGGTATGAAATACTACAAAGATTGAGCATCTAGATCAGGGGTGCCCAACTTGCAGCCCAAGACGGCCAAGAATGTGGGCCAACACAAAATTGTAAACGTACCTAAAATGTTGATTTTTTTTGGGAACCATTTGGAAAAACTTGTTAATACTTAACAAAATACATGCAAACACATGTGGCCAAAGAAAATGCAACAGGGTTTCTTTACTGGACTTTTATACGCTTTATCTTCCCAAAGAAAAATCTCCCACTCTTCACAATAATGCCTTATTCATATCATCAGTTTTCAGCAGCACCTATATTTGTGAATAACAATTTTCAAGGATGAAGCACACGTAGGGCAAATTAGAACAAAAATATCGTATGAGCACCTTTTGCCACTACATCCATCAAACCTGATATTGGTGCATTTGTTTATAAAAAAAAAAATGATTACACTAGCTTTAGGTTACCCTCATAATTTTAAAAAATATAACAAATTATTACAAGAAAATTAAGTTGTATTACTCTGATAAGTACATCATTTATATCAGTGATAGTTAACTTGTGATCTGCCCCACTTTTTCTGCTCATCAGCTATTCTTATTGTTAGTGTATTTGTGCGGCCCAAGACAATTCCTCTTAATGCAAGGTGGCCCAGGAAGGTCAAAGGGTTGGACACCCCTATCTAGACATAGGGCACTATTCTCCATAAAAATTTCACACTGGAAATAAGAACAAATATGACAAAAATATAAACTGGTATATAGTATAACTATAGCAAAACAAATTAACCTGCTATGCCACGTTTAGGAGCACATGCATACCCCCAGCAGCTCATGGATCGAAACACATGGATCAAAACATAGTTGAAAGATTTTGGTTACATCATTATATATCACTTTATAATAAAAAATTGCGCTAAAGGGTAAAATCCCTAAACCAGCAGCTAGCACACCATTAGATACAAAAGGGTAAGATCAAATAAACAAACTCAAGTGCAACACTCATAAATGAAAAACAAAACTCATATCAGTCCAGTATACTGTATGTATTTATAGCAGAAAGCCTATGCAAACAATGGATTGCCACCGTGAATTGTAAATGAAATAATCTTCATATATTGTAAAAAAAAAAAAAAAAAAAAAATCTTCCAGGTGAAAAAAAAAAAACACTCTGTTTTCCCATACCAGTGCCCAGGTCATTTTTGAAGCAGCATGTAGGGCTGAGTCAGCACTCATGACATCATGTATTGCAGAATTTTAAAGCAAACTGTGTATTCACCGGGGGAGTTTGATTTGCATAGAACAGTTAATACTTTTATATAAAAGTGAGTATTTTTTTTTCTTAACATTGGATACTATTAATTTTATACTATATGGAACACTCTAATTTTTACATACAAATTTTCCTGAGTGGCTGCCGATATATATGGTGGAGTGAAGTGACATCAACATATTACCAGGATTTGAGCCACTTTCAAGCGTTATATGACTTCTTCCTTTGAAGGTCATACCGTTCCAGTATGCCTCTGACCTGGGCACTGATGTGGGAGCATGGAGTATGTTGCAAAATAACTCTGTTAGCCAGAAAAAACATTATATGAAGAATATTTCATTTACAACTCACGATGGAGTTCCATTCTACTATAGACACACATTGGACTGATAAAGAGTTTTGTTTAGTTTTTATTTTAGGAGCGCTGCATTTGAGTTTGAGTTTACATCATTATATATCCAAAGGGCATTCAAGAATCTGTCACTCCCCATATTTACATAATTTTATTTTTTAAAATGGTTATTTAGTACCTAGTGCAGATGGAAGACCAGCAATGTACAGTATATAGATTATAGTAAACAAAGTTACATCCCTCAGTTTTCCCAGAACTGGATAATTGCTTCCATTTCCTCGGTCAGAAATGGCATTTTCATTTTAAGAGCACATAGAGTCTAAAATTTAGTGACAATAATATACATTTTGTGTAAAAGGGAGAGGGATCTATTTCATCTGAACATACATACTGTGTGTAGACCACAACTGACACCACAGGACAATGTCTACACACAAAAAGATGAGTCTACTCAGAATGAGTACGTAATGAATTAAGCAGACTCAAGAAAATGTAGAGCTCCCATCTTGGGACATAATGTATATAGCAATGAATGATGTGCTGCTGTGCTGAGTCTCTGGTGAGTCTCCACACCCTTAGAAGTATATATAAACCCAAAAAATAAAAATAAAAATTTTAAGCTAAGTACATTCTCTACAAGTACAAAAATACCTGTTTATTCTGACATTAATGTTGAGTCTTGTAACTTCCTGTGGACTGAACTGAAATCTCAAACAAAGTTATCACCTTTCTCAGCTATCTTCAAAGAAAAACACTTTATACTACACTGTACAGTACACTATATAATGGATGACAATGCTGCTCCTCCATCATTACTGCATGAGTAAACATCGTCCTTCTAGGATAAGAAGCGTGTTAGTAGCAAAATCACCAGATCCAAATAGAGGAACACCTGAAAAATGGTTTTAGGTTTAGATACGCTGCCCTCAGTTTTTTCATTCCTCTATACGTTACACGTTTTTAATTTTATCTCTGCAGAGACTAATTTCCTGTCCCAACCTATATGACTTTAATAGCAGAATTTGATAAAGGTCACTCCCCTCTGCTCAAACTATCCCCCAGTCTCTCCCATAGGAATGGACTTCCCTTAATGCCAAAATGTTAGGCAATTGTTTACAACCCTATCTGCCAAAATGCAATCCACCAGGATCAAGTGGTTTTGTACAAGGGCATAAGGCATGGGACAACACCCGCAAAACTCTTCTGCTAATCCACTGCCCATAGCTCTGTGCCTCCTATTGGTGGACATAGATAAAGCTTTTAAAAGGGTCAGCTTGTCATTTCTCAAGGCTTGTGCCCTTACCTCCTACACAAAAGATGGACTCTTTATTCCTTATCTTCTGTTAGGGTCAGAGATAATGGACCTTTGTCACTCAATGGTATTGCCCCATATTCCCATTATTGTACGTCTTAACAATGAAACATTTAGCCATCACACTCAAAAACAGTACTCCTATTATTGGAATCCATTTAGGCTCTTAGCATATCAAACTATCAATATTTGAAGAGGACCTGCTGTTATAGGAATATCATCCCTTACACAACCATGTCATCCATAATAAACTATTTCAAATGTTTTGGTACCCTAAAGCTGGCAGTAAATTATACAATTTGCATGTACAATTTTCCTATTGATTTACTAAAACCATATAGTATGAGGTCAAACCAAAACATTTTCAATTTGTACTGTATGTAATCAGGCAGGTCCTTGCTCTACATAGTTAAAGGTAAATCTAAATAAAACTGAACAAGAAAATTGTGGAATGTATGGCCAGCTTAAGCAACTTTAAAATTAAACTATTCTAAATCTGTAATCTTAAACATTTCCCTTAAACCCTCACCAAGACGGCCTTCCTCTACCAGAACTCCACTTAAAAAAATGTCCCCAAACCTTGAAATAGGATCTCAAGTCTTGTAATCCTGTAAATCTTTCTCAGTTATTTCATTGAATGATTTGCCTCTCTTACAAAAACCCCTTTTGGGTCCCAAAGCTTATGATTACAAATTGTATGCTTGGTTTGATAGAATAAACATTTCAAAAATGGACACGCATTTATGAACTTTATTTAGGTTTATTTCTGCCATGAACGATGCCATACAATTCTCTCAGGTGGTGGAGCTATTGTTCCAGATATGCCCCTTTACCATACTACCTCTGTTCTAACCAGAAAGGTGGATTGGTTCCACAAGCAGTCCTACAAACAATGGGTCCTGATAGAATAAGTTTTGCCCCTATATGACCTCCAAGCCCTACCATTTATCGACCCTAAATTCTGGAGCACATTACTCTCTGACACTGACTCATATTGGGTACATATGCTCCCAAACAGGAAATCGAGGAAACAATCACCTTGATGCATGCCAAAACTACATTGACAAGCCCAAATTACCTTGTTTTCACTGTTTCCAGGATCTGTCAAAATGCCAAAAGGGGAATCCTCTGACACTACCTCACTGCAGCTAGAACAGTGACCCCATGCCAATGGCACTTTGAACGCACACCAATCCTTGTGGTGTGGGTCACTGAACTAGACCACATTACGAGAACGGAACAAGATATAGCAAAAGATGACATACAAGAAAAGTTTACTAAAATCTGGGCCACTTGAACGGTTTACTAGCAAAGGCTACTAATGAATTAACTGGGGTGGTTGCTATTTTTGCTTTGCTTCCTGAACTTTGTGCAGAAACACACTGAAGGTCTTCAGCTGCCATTGTGCTGTGCTAGGCAAGGCTTTTGGTGCATCTCTGCACCTTTAGGGTAAAATGGGCTACGACCAGGTATACAGTAATGTCTTCAATTTATACACTACTATATACTCATTCACAGAATTGTTACTATTATTGTCCCAAAATACAATGCGTTCTGTGAATGGGCAAAAGAGATCCTGTCATTCATCCACTCCTCTCTCCTTCACAGAATGTGTTAATCAATTGCATGGGTTCTGTGAATGGTGGGCGAGCGATGTAAGTAAAATAGATGAAGTAGTGCAAAGTTTGTTTTGCGTAGCTGACTAGCTTGGAAACATTTGCATTGTAAATTCATTCAATTTACATCCAGTTATAAAACAAAAGGAAGGCACACACACCTAGTGCATTACCAGACACATTTATTGAGTATTGTAAAATAAAAGTGGATACTCACAAGAGTGGAGGGAAGGGGGCACGCCCCCGAAACACATCAGTCTCTTCCTGCGGTGTGTCCACGCT
This sequence comes from Glandirana rugosa, assembly GCA_018402905.1. Lineage (NCBI taxonomy): Eukaryota > Metazoa > Chordata > Amphibia > Anura > Ranidae > Glandirana > Glandirana rugosa. The sequence continues at coordinate 830,516 of BLSH010218549.1, forward strand.
ATTGTCATTGTGCAATCTTATGGCCCATTGTGGGTTGCCACTCTTATGAGTATCTACTTTTATTTTAGAATACTAAATTAATGTGTCTGGTAATGCACTAGGTGTGTGCACCTTCCTTTTGTTTTGTTTTATAGTCTCTATTGGATCACCCCATCTGAGGAGGGCAGCATCCGCCTGGCATTTGCAATTACGGATGTCCTTGTTGCCATTTTAAACCACGAAAGACCTCTTTAGCGCTGGAAGTGATTGTTGCTTTACAACCAGTTATGTAGACCTTCACGCTGAACAGTTCATAGTAATACATAGTTCTCCAAGTGTTGGTTTGCTTAAGTGGAAGAGATGCTTGAGTAACTATTCCAAAAAAAGGTTGAACCCCCTATGAGTTATTTACACAGACCATT
>BLSH010218549.1:847238-882268 GCA_018402905.1 Glandirana rugosa
AGCCCTTGATCGCAGAATCATATTGGACACATCGGGAGCCAATCATCGGGTCTGACGGCCGTGATGGCCGCCGGCCACCCGCGATCGCTGGAGAAAAAGAATGACTGTCTGCCCATGTAAAAAGGTAGATCGTCCTTCTGTCAGACAGGGAGAGAGACATCTGTGATTCCTGATAATCAGGAACACAGATGTCTCTCTTTCTCTAGTGCATCCACCCCCCACAGTAACAACACACTGCCAGGGAATACAGTTAACCCTTTGATTGCCCCTGTTAATCCCTTCCCTGCCAGTGTCATTTATACAGTGACAGTTCATTTTTTTAGCACTAATCCCTGTATTGGTGTCACTGGTCCCCAAAAAGTGTCACTAAGTGTCAGATTTGTCTGCCGCAATGTCGCAGCCCTGCTAAAAATTGCTGCTAGTAAAAACATAAAAGAAATACTAACAAGACGATTAGCAATGAGATTTGGCAGCTTGAATCGCTGGCTGTCAGAATATAAACAAACAGCTGGGGGCCCTGGGTTGTCATGGCGGCTGCAGGAAAACACATGGCGGGTGATTGACAATTGATCTACATCGTTGCACAATGTAATTGATAATTCATTTACATTAAAGCAGTATTAAACCCAGAGCAAACAATATAATATGTTGCAAATTACTAATCATTAGATGTGGTGGCTGCATTTTTTTCTTTTTTTAAGGCTTCTTCCGTCTGTTTTCACCAGGTGATCTGACCAGTAACACACTCCCTGTATTAGAGATCCTCCACTCTGAATGAAGGAGCACAGGGGCACCTTTGGACAGCAGCATTGTCAGACTGGCGGGAGGGGAATGTTAGATGGACTAGCAGATTTTCCTAACACATTGAAGCTGAGCAATTCATGAGCAATTAGAACAAACTTTTATTTTTACCTTTTGGAGTAAAGGTTTTACATAAATAAAAGCGGATCACTGTAAGCACACCCGTCAGTGGTAAATGGTTTGTCTCATCCTTTAACTGCTACATCTTCAGGAAGGCTTGTTCTTTTGAAAAACAACAGACTTACTGGCCAAATTGGTATGTGAAAATCAGTGATGGCTGGTGTATAAGGGGTACTTGGGCGCCGCCTCCCCACCGGCTAAAAAGAAAAAAAAGGAAAAAAGTCAGCCCAGCCCCCCTGCAGGTGGAGCCAGTACATTGACTTTCTTTTTTTTTTTTTTCGGTTCCTTGGCTGTCACCTGACAGCCAAGTAGTGAGCCTATTGGTCAGCCATTAAAGGCTATGTGTGTGCGCTGAACAGGCGCGCATACACAGTCTGATTGGCTGCCCTGAGCCTGCGGCTCAGTGTGATTAGATGCAATGGCCAGGGGCGGGTCACTGTGGTGGCGGACGTGTCTCCCGCTCCCACAGAGACCCTGACCGATGACCGACCGACTGATGGGGACATAGCAGCTCACCTCATGCCGATCTCTGCAGACTCACAGCCCAGTTCTCCATATGACAAACTCTGCAACACTCCTGCCTGCCTGCCTATTAAATGGTGTAAGTGCGGGACTTGCCCCGACTTCGGGGGGGGTCGTCTCTGCAAAAGTGCCCCCACCTTCGTTACTGGCTGCAAAAGTGCCCCCACCTTCGTTACTGGCTGCAAAAGTGCCCCCACCTTCGTTACTGGCTGCAAAAGTGCCTCCACCTGTGATACTGGCTGCAAGTGTCCCCACCTGTGTCACTGGCTGCAAAAGTACCCCCACCTGTGTCACTGGCTGAAAAAGTGCCCCCGCCTGTAATACTGCCTGCAAAAGTGCCCCCGCCTGTGTTATTGGCTGCAAAAGTGCCCCGCCTGTGTTATTGGCTGCAAAAGTGCCCCGCCTGTGTCACTGGCTGCAAAAGTGCCCCCGCCTGTGTCACTGGCTGCAAAAGTGCCCCCACCTGTGTCACTGGCTGCAAAAGTGCCCCCACCTGTTTATACTGCCTGCAAATGTGCCCCCACCTGTTTATACTGCCTGCAAAAGTGCCCCCACCAGTGATAATGGCTGCAAAAGTGACCCCACCAGTGTCACTGCCTGCAAAAGTGTCCCCCGCCTGTGTTATTGGCTGCAAAAGTGCCTCCACCTGTGTTATTGGCTGCAATTTGCCCCCACCTGTGTTATTGGCTGCAATTTGCCCCCACCTGTGTTATTGGCTGCAATTTACCCCACCTGTGATACTGGCTGCAATTTACCCTACCTGTGATACTGGCTGCAATTTACCCCACCTGTGATACTGGCTGCAATTTACCCCACCTGTGATGCTGGGGCTGTATACTGTGTCCTGTGATGCTGGGGCTGTATACTGTGTCCTGTGCTACTGGGGCTGTTTACTGTGTCCTGTGATGCTGAGCTGTATCCTGTGATGCTGAGCAGTGTACTCCTGACACAATATGTGGAATACATTGGATGGAGTGGGTGGATTCTATAAGGGGTGGGGCTTATTAGAAGTAGGAGGGGTCAAAAAGGAAGGGTGGGGCCTGGTGCCCCCCACCAATCCTAAAACCTCACCAGCCGCCACTAGTGAACATAAAGGAAAGTAAGCCTAAAAAAAAGAAACTAATACAACCATCACAATAATTATTAAAATGCAATGTAATAAATGTTTGCTTCTGGGTTTAATATCCAACATGTAATTGAAACAAAATTAGTTTACATCGGGGCATATTTTGTTATTTTTCACAGAATGGTGACTTTATTTACATTTGACATTTTTGGAAGTAATAAGAGATACTAATGAATTTATCCTTGTTCTAATTCCACCGAAGGCCTCTTATTATAAAGGGGGCCTCTATTCCTATAAGTCCCTCCTGACAAACCACCACATTCCTCTTGGGGAACTGTATGTAGGTAAAACGCCCTTTTCCCCAAACATAGGGAACCACCCCACAAATATTGAAAAGCATGTGGCCTGGTCTGATTCAGGAAAGGTATGCCACATGCTCACTGCCCTCCCTTTCCCGGTCACCTAGATGGCACACCTGGATAAGTACCTGGCTAGAATTTCAGAAACCCCATGGCATTCACACCCCCCCCCTTTTTTTTTACGGTCACTTTTAAAAGGACTGAATTGTACTGTTCTGTAACAGCACTTTTAGCTCTACAGCATCCCTTAACCACTTAAGGACCTCCCTAAGTACATTGCGGCAGGGCAGCCCTTGATCGCAGAATCATATTGGACACATCGGGAGCCAATCATCGGGTCTGACGGCCGTGATGGCCGCCGGCCACCCGCGATCGCTGGAGAAAAAGAATGACTGTCTGCCCATGTAAAAAGGTAGATCGTCCTTCTGTCAGACAGGGAGAGAGACATCTGTGATTCCTGATAATCAGGAACACAGATGTCTCTCTTTCTCTAGTGCATCCACCCCCCACAGTAACAACACACTGCCAGGGAATACAGTTAACCCTTTGATTGCCCCTGTTAATCCCTTCCCTGCCAGTGTCATTTATACAGTGACAGTTCATTTTTTTAGCACTAATCCCTGTATTGGTGTCACTGGTCCCCAAAAAGTGTCACTAAGTGTCAGATTTGTCTGCCGCAATGTCGCAGCCCTGCTAAAAATTGCTGCTAGTAAAAACATAAAAAGAAAAAAAAAAGCCCCCAAATCTATCCCATAGTTTGTAGATGCTATAAATTTTGCGCAAACCAATACATGCTTTTTGGCGGTTTTTTTTTTTTTTAGCAAAAATATGTAGCTGAATACAAATTGGCCTAAACTGATTAAAAAATTAGGTTTTTTACATTTTTATTGAGAATGTTTTATGGCAGAAAGTAAAAATATATATATTTTTTTCAAAATAGTCGGCTTTTTTTGTTTATAGCACAAAAAATAAAAAACGCAGAGATGATCAAATACACCAAAAGAAAGCTCTATTTGTGAGAAAAAGGGACATCAATTTTATTTGGGTACAGTGTAACTGACAATTGTCAGTTAAAGTAACGCAGAGCCGTATCGCCAAAAATGGCCCCGTCAATAAGTGGGTAAAACCTTCAGGATCTGAAGTGGTTAAGCTAAATGTTTAAAGGATTTTTTGTATTTTCAATGTTGTTTCTGTATGAAAGGACCCTCTCCCTGCTAAAGCGTATTTAATATAGTTAAGATATTATGTTATTTAATATTAAATATATTTAATATTTTAACAATATTTTGCCTCTTGGGTTCAAAAGGATTTGGTGCGGAGTTTGAAGTTTAGAGACTTCCGGCTGGATTTGGTAAAGCCAGCTAAAACCAAACCCGACTAGGTTCACACATCCCTAACCTTGATTAGTCAGTGACTTTGATATGACATTATTTCTACATCACACATAGTCATCATGATCAGACCCATGGGAAAAGCACTTTTCGTTTGCATTTTTCATTTTCTGAGCAGGAGAATTACTTATTAAATCAAGAGAACAAATGATATGCTTGAGGGCTTCATGTAACATGTAGAAATAAGAACTTGAATCCATCTGCAAAGTTACTTTGTAATTGATATACAACCTATATGACCTTCCTCGCTTTGGTATCTCATGTTTTCCATTAAATTTATTTTCTTAAACGTGTTTAATGATTTGTTTCTCCAAAAACATTAACCAAAAAATATTTCATACTACTAGAATGTCATTATACCTTAATGACTATTGCATACGCTTCAGTACATTTTATGAAGTACTAAATTATATTAGGGTCGTGTGACTGCTTTAGCTGTGTTTATAGCAGAACTTTGCTCTCTCAATCAATATTGATTATTTTTAATCCTTATGCTGTTAGTATTATTAGTAAACTGATAGGAAGGGATACTATATTTACTTAATTTTATTTTTTTTTTTACATTTCTTCAATTGCTAGGCAAATGATATCATGCATCCCTGGAGTCTTCAAGAGGGGAGGAGGGTTTTTCTCAGCTAAGCACGTCCTCCTGCCTGCATGCCTGAGCTAAAGGCAGATGGATTCCAAGTGGTAAATGCCACATGAATCATCTGCCTTTACTCAAGATGGGCGCATTTAGAAATGTTGTTTATCAAAGTGATTTCTCAGCAAAATAAAGCATGGATACATGGATGGATGGGAGAGTTTTCTTTCAATAACGCGTAACTATGTATAATATAGCCACACCTAGTAGTATTCTTTAACCTGGTACAATCTAACTTTTAAAAATACATTTTTCCTGGAGCTACCCTTTAGGCTGGCCATACATGGCTCAAATTTTGCTCAACAGGATTCAGCTGAAATTTGACCAACAGGTGGCCTTGTTTGCACCACCTCGACAAATTAAATTCATTGTTTAGTATGGATAGAGGAATCTATTAAGAGTTCTCTCATTCAGCCCTTGGGAGTTAAAACATCATTGTATGCATGTGGAGAGGGACAGAAAGGCACAGGGATAGTGTTTAGTAGTCAAACAAAGGATAACTAAGGCAAGACTGACAGCACCGACAGGATTTCAGAATAGCAGAAGCGGGGTGGTCAGCCAACAGTAGGTTAGAAGCTATATGGATTTCTGAAAAGCTGGTCGGGTATTTATTGTGCTTGAATCATTTTAAAGGGATAAACATGGAAAAATGTGCAGACATTGCAAAAAATGTATTTTTTTTATGTTATTTCACCAGACATACACTTGAAGAACTTCCACAGAATAACAGAAAATTGTAGTTCCATATATTTAAAGTGATTGTAAACCACCTTTTAAAAAATAAAAATAAAATAAGAAACATCATGCTTGCCCGCTCTGTAAAATGGTTTTGAACAAGGCAGCCCAAATCCTTCTCTTCTAGGGTCCTCTACCGGTGCTCCTGTCTTCTCTCCCCTGACGAGTTGCCTGCACCTATCGTCACAGCATGACTAGGTGTCGACCCCCCCCCCCTCGTCACAGGATTTGATTGACAGCAGGTGCTAATAGCTCTCACTGCTGCCTCTCTGACCTGTGAGGAGGGAGAGAGCAGACAGAGCTCTTGTGCACGGCGCTGGACTGAGATCGGGCTCAGGTAAGTATAAAGCTTTAACACACCAAGCAGACTTGCAGGAATTTTGTTTTTAGCCCTGCCCTCATTGCCATTTCAGCCTAGATCCGGCAACCTCCTGGTATTCTTATATCACATCTCCCAGCAGGCTTTTGGAATAAACTGGCTGCCTGCACCAAGATGGCAGCACAGGCACTTGAACAGCAGACTGCAGACCACCGAATTTGCCAAGTATGTGTTTTGAAGGACACTACAGCACTACAGGTAAGTGAGAAAAAAAAGGGGGGGGGGGGTTGGGGAGTAAGCATTAATAAAGGCCCAATTTTACTATGGGGGAGATTTACTAAAACGGATGCACACAGAATCTAGTGCAGCTCTGCATAGTAACCAATCAGCTTCTAGGTTTTATTGTCACAGCTTAATTGGACAAGCTAAAGTAATGCAGGCCATACATGGGTCAAATTCTGAACAAATTTTTTTCAAAAATCTGAAGTTTTGTGATCTGATGGTGCCACCATTGATTTCGAAATTCAACCAACCAAGCCTTCAATTTCACCTCATGTTGCTAATGAAAATAATTTTACTGGCCAGGAATCTTCTTTTTTTTCCAGGAATTTTCTTTTCTTGCACTCATGTGCATCTCTTTTTTGATTATATTTCTCACACTATTCTCCTATCATTGATTATAAAATTGTTTGTTTTTCAAAAAATTTTCAACTCCTAGATTGTAAGCTCTCTCCTAGATTGTAAGCTCTAATGAGCAGGGCCTTTGATTCCTCCTGTATTGAATTGTATTGTAAATTGTACTGTCTGCCCTAATATTGTAAAGTGCTGCGCAAACTGTCGGCGCTATATAAATCCTGTATAATAATAATAATAATAATAATAATAATAATAATAACATGCCCAATCACTCAAATTCAATGGCAGCACGAAAATCAGCTGCTGCTGCGGCCCATTAATGGTTCTTAGATAAGATTTTCGAAAGAAAAATCTTTGGGAATTCAACCCATGCCTTAGAAGCTGATTGGTTGCTATGCAAAGCTGTACCAGATTTTGTAAGCATCAGTTTTAGTACACCCCCCCCCCCCCCCATGTTCCTTTTATTTATAAAAGTGCAGAAAAGTAGAGACACAAAATAATAAAAAGAAGACAGTTATTTGTACAACCGTTGACAAGTGAAAAAAATAAAAGAAATAGAAACATTGCCCAGCAGAGTTTTATATGTAGGCAAAACTTTGCCAAAGACAAAAAATGACCCTTATAAATAAGCACGGCAGAATTAAACTTTGCAGCTATTAGCAAGGTAATAAGAGACTTAGAGGCTGGATATCCCCAGGAGTGCTGAGACAGCGGCAGCTCTCCTGAGCCATTACAATAAATGCTCCTGTATGCTTACCTACTTCACTTGTAATCTTATTTAACATGGGGTGCAGGGCAATTTAACAGGCTTAAAAAGCTTAGCTGTAAGCAAAGCACTGAATGAATCAATTACTCTAAATGCATTCCTAAAGATTTATTGATAAATAGACCGACTTTAATGAGTAGATTGACACACGATGTCACATGCCTGGATGACCAATATACAATAATAAAATTTAAAAAAAAGTAGGACAGTCATACAGTTTATAGCTTGTCAAATGAATAGTCAATGAATCTAAAAGGTATTCTCTGCACGTCTCAACAACTATGTCAGTGAAGCAGCCCCAATTACTAAAATGCGGATAATCCAATATTTAAAGCTGATCTTCAGCCTTCAGTCTTATATAGTTCTCTCCTGTATTGAAACTGCTTACTCTGATTACACTGCACACTAAGGTCAGCCATACACAGCTCGAATCTCAGCCGGTTTCAGCAGGAACCAGCTGAGATTCTAACTATTAATGGGCAGGTTGAATGATACAAGTTGTTAGATCAGCTTGGGCACAACCAGCCTGCAGGATTCGCTTGCGATTATCACAAGCGCCTGCTATAATCACTGTCTTCTGGCACTGGTAGCATCCCCCCACTGGGAGAAAACAAATGCTTGGCAGGAGGGATTCCCCTGTTAACACTGTCCATGTTGATGGGGGAATCATGTGTATTTCTTTCCTGTAACCCATGGTTGCAGGAAAGCAATTGGCACTGTCTATGGCTGGCCTAAGCCTCCCACAGTGTGCATTAGAAGCTGCAAGTCAGCTAGAGTTTATTTCATTATCATGACTGAAGGACATACAGCCTCATCTAGCAGTTTCCTCCTCTGTCCAACCCTACTTGGCCAGCCCCTTTCATTTACTGTATTGCAGTCCCTTCAATGGCTCAGTATCACATGTAAGCATTACCTAGGGTGGTCTATATACATATGCTGCCTGCCTAAGAACAGGTATTCCCCTAGACACCTTCCAGATAGCAAGCAATTGAGCTGTACGTTTGAAAGGACTTGCTAAGCTATTGCTAGACTTGTCAGGCTTCACATGTTTGTTGCATAATTGCATCAAGTCCACATTGCATGACTTCAGATCAAAGTTCTTTGCAAACATTTTGCAAGTCTGTTGCAAGTTCTGGTTCAGTTATGTTGTGCAATATTCATTCCACCACAGGGGTCACTGTGGCTGAATTTTCATGCTGTAGACGTGCAGAGCTCTTGCTGTAGACTCACCACTGCAACTTTGCTCTTGCTGGAGACTTGCCAAATTTGCACTTCAAGTGCTCTGCAAGTGTACAACTTGCAAGTGAAAATGTGCAGCAGGTTAACAGACTTACATTTCAACGCTGCCACAAATTTGTGGTAAGTTAGATTTGCTATCTGGTATACTCATGAGGCTGCATAGAGCCAGCCCACTGCTTGCATCAGGACTGAAGGCTCTTGAGAGGAGAACTGAAGTCATTTACAGCACCCCTGCTGGCCTCACCCACCAGCCATTGCAAAGAGAAACACAGAGAACCAGTGATGAGATCACTGGGTCCAAAATAAGGTATGCAATAAAAGTAAAAAGGTTTCAATTAAAAAAAAAGTCATTAGCATGTTGAAGAAGGGGAGAGTCAAAAAATAAAACGTCATCTTTTATGATGTTTAATACTAATTGAAACCCACAAGATTGGCTCATTTAACTAAATGCAGAATTCGAACATCTAAACTACTAAATCTGTGCCATGTTTCCATGTGTACATGAAGACAAACAACAGACTGGAAGTGTTAAGCATAAACATCTGTTTGTTTTCTGGGTGTGAACAGCAAGAGAGCAACCCCTACTTTTACGTGAAAAAAAAAATCACACTGGTATATGAATAAATCAGCAAATATGTTCTTTTACACTTTCTGAAGAGTTTTCTTGTGTTTTTAGCTTGTGCTTGGTGAATATCAGTAGAGTGAAGAATGGTGAAGACCCCGCTTTATTTTTTTTTTTTGCCATCTACGTCCTTTTAGGGAGATTTCACTCCACATTCTGTCCCAGAGACGCAGCAGAAAATGAGCAGAAAGGAGAGATACGTCTATAAACTTGTCTTGAATCTACCAGTCAGCTATGTCACAATTTCAAGCTATTTGACTAACATTTAGTGCCAGTTCACACAGTAGCGGCTTGAAAGTCGCCCGATTCTCGTTGACTTTGAAGCCGCCCCATGCAGTGCGGCTTGCAAACGACTTCTGTAATAGAAGTCAATGCACGTCGCTCCCAAAGTAGTACAGGAACCTTTTTCTAAATCGGAGCGACTTGAGTCACTCCTATTAGAACGGTTCCATTGTACTGCACAGAGCACGACCTGTCAGGCAACTAGGTTGTCTGACAAGTCGCCCCTGTGTGAACTGGCACTTAAAGACACTAGCCAAGCCGCAAGGAAATTTCAGAATGTATCATTCCAAAGACATGCAAAAGGCTTGCAAAGAAATGTTATCTGGAATTTTTAGTACACCAAGTGCCGGTTCACACTGGTGCACTGTACGATATTCCATGTGATTCGCATCGCACTGCAGTGCAAATCACATGTGATGTCCGTGCGATGCGATTTCAGCCATACAGATAGTATGGCTGAAATTGCACCACATTCGGACCGAACTCGCACAGGACCCTTTTTTGGTCCACACCAGAATCGGATCACATGGGTGTTCATACCCATGGAATCCGATTCCTGTCCAAATCACAGTTTGCACTGCAGTATGCGAACTGAAATGGGGGTGTCGTTAACTTTGTATTGACACTCCCAACAGTTCGCATATGGCAGTGTGAACTGCCATGCGGGAACCCGCAGTGGATTTGCAAGGTTCCCGCATTGCACTAGTGTGAACGGGCTCTTAGGGCTCATTTACATTAGCTTCAAAACAAGGCTTCGGACAGACTTTTTTAAAGCTCTCTGAACGCCAGTCAAAGCTCCTGTCACTAAATAAAATGGTTAGCTTACAGTCCTGTTTGCACCTTGCATTTGCTTTGCTTCAAAAATTATAACCCATGTTGCTTTAGTGGTGCTTCAAAGCATCTTCAAAACCTCCATATAAGCTGACAAAGCCTGCTTGAAGCACCTGCAGCTTTAGAGAAGCTTTAATTCAGCTTTAGCTTTGCTTGGTTTTGGAGAAATTGAAGGTATGAGATATCAGCACACACAGGGCATCTGCCAAGCTTCAACAAAGCTTTAAAAAAAGCACCATCGAAGCATCATCAAAGCATCGCAGAAGCATCAAAAACAACAAAAATATACAACTGTAAATGCTTCAAATTTTACACATGACAATGTAAAACATGAATAAAAACTACTAGGATAGGAATTGCTAACAGATACAATAAAATAAAATGTCTTGTTTTTTCATTACCAATGACAAAACACATTTATAGACTAAAATCACTCTTGTGGAGTATAACAAAAAGACTTCCTAACAAGGCAGTGCAAATCTTGGCAGACAGAATTTAATTAATTTGAATCAGTGAAAATTTTTGGCTGCAATGGCAAGGATGGACAAATCAATGTAGGATTCAGGAACCGGCAAGCACGGGCTAAGATTCAAAAGGAAGTTTTGAAAGGTTTCCACTGGCAATACTGAAAAACAATTGCAAAATAATTAGGTGCAAGGTATAAATAATTGCTACCTAGTTCCAGGGATTTATCCAGTTCTGAGCTATGGGTTACTGCATTTGCACTTTGCCTTATTAAATAGGCCTGACACTAAGAAACAGACTACTCAACACAACAGCTTAGTTTATCCATGAGGATTATGAATAAAACAGTTAACTCATTACCAAATTGAAGTTTACATTATAATAGGGTGAGCAATCTGATTGATTCAGCAGAACAAAATCTGGCACATTATTATCCAATGCGAAAGCCACATTTTGATTTATATGTGATTTGTGGCAGTTTGCAAATAAAATGTAAGGGTCTATTTACGAATGTTTTAAAGCAAGATATAGGATGTACACAAAAAGTTTTTTAAAGTGTAACTAAAGTCAAAACTTTTTTGGTGAAGGGTTAAAACTGAGGATGGGCTTGTGCGTGTTTGCAACTCCACATGCCCGAGCCCGCCAGGAAGCCGACACTGCGCAGTGCTAATCACAGGCAGTGAGATATTTCCCGATCTGGGGCTGCACAGATCGGGAAATGTCTCAATGCCTGTGATTAGCGCTGTGCAGTGTCAGCTTCCAGGTGGGCTAAGGAATGTGGAGTTGCAAACACGCCCGAGCCCATCCTTAGTTAAAACCAGGTATTAATTGCTGTCTGTGTCCCTGTTAGGCTGGCCATAGATAGTGCAAATTTATTTTCTGCAGCCACGAGTTGCAGGAAAGAAAGATCCATCCTGCAGGGCCATTGTCTTCTCTGAGCGGAGGGGCAGGAGTGGGCGGGGGAAGCCATCTCCACCAGGAGAAGGCAATAATTATCACTAGCAGCTATAGCAGCCTTGGAATAATCAGAAGCCAATCCGGTAGGCTGGTTGCACCCAAGTTGATTGATCGATCGATCAACTTCGTACGTTAAGCCTGGGCATTAAGGGTTCGAAATTCGACCCATGTATGGCTAGCCTTAGGGATATTCACTCTCCCCAATGGTCATGATCACCAATATCATCAGAAATGAAAATGAGGGTAAATCAAAAATGTTGCATTGCCACCAAAACCGGAACAGGAGGAGAAATGTTCCAATGTGGACACTTGCTCTCGTGATGAGGGCCTAAGAAGGGATTTCCTTCACGTTGATAAAATATCCCCTCAATTTCTGCTGAGTCTACAGGACAAGGATTGAAGAGTCATCTCCCTAAGGAGACACAGATACAATGAGTGAACATACAGTTGTTTAAAAGAGATACTGAATGCTATTTTTTTAAATAAAAAAAAAAAAGATGTTATACTTATCTGTTTTATTCCTCTTCTAGAGTCCTCTACCAGGGCTATCTGCTCTTTCTCCTTCTGAGTGCCCCTTCAGCAAGCTGTGTTTGGGCACATGCACAAATTGGGCTGTGTGCATCCAGAGACACACACAATGTGGCTCAGCCATGCCCCCTCCTAACGGGACTTGACTGAGAGCAGCAGGAGACTATAGCTCCCAGTCCGTTGGAAAGAGGAAAAGGGAGTAACGGGATAAAGAGGATAATAATAATAATAATAATGTTCCTAGGACCTTAGCGGTTTAATAGGGTTTATAGAATTTATACAATACAGAAGCATTTAGAATTATATTAGAAAAGACGTTTGCTGAGAGTCTGCAAAATATACTACCTGTAAATATGCTTGAATAATGATCTTTAAAGAATCTTTTTTTTTTTTTTTTTTACAAACAGTGGTGCTTTATTTGTCAAATTTGGTTAGTACATGGGTTGCAGATACAGCAGGTTCACATTCACATTCGTTGGACAATATAATAGCAGAAGCCACGGTTGTCACAACAATGATCTTATATATTTCAAAGTTAGAGAATCTTACCTAGCATAGACACACTTTGCATATGTATATAATATACTCATGTTTCGTAACATTCATAACATCAGGGTTAAGTTGCAGTAATCAGGTTGCGTGTAGTCATATGTCATCGTTAAGTCATCATCCATGGAGACCACACCTTTTCGAATTTCCAGTGACACCCTCTATTAGCATACGTTAGTTTATATAATGGTAGTACAGAGTTCACCATAGCCTCCCAGGCAGATATTTTAGGTCTATCTGGCAACGACCATTTCATTAATATCTCTTTTTTAGCATTTTACAGCAAGTAGGCTATAAGTAATTTAGAGTGATGAGACCTTTGTTCATCATCAGAGATTCCTAAGAGGGCCAAAGACAGGGACACAGGCAAGTCCACCTGGTAGCCTAAGATTTATTTCATCAAAGACCTCCTTCCGGAAAGATGCCACCCTAGGACACTCCCAGAACATATGGATGTAGGTACCTTCACAGGTTCCACAACGTGGGCACAGGGGGTCACATCCAGGAAACATCCTATGCATCCTCACTGGGGTATAATAAACCCTATGAAAAAATTTAACTTGTACCAGTTTATCCTGTGAGGAGACCACCAACCTCGGCCCCTGTTCTAGACTGTCTTCCCAGTCCCCTCTATCCAAAGTCGGAATGTCCTCTTTCCAGTATTCCCACAACTTATTCAACCAGGGTATGTCTTTTGTAAGAAGTGTACCGTATAGAGTAGACAGAAGTTTGCTCACATCTCCCTGAACCAATATGTCCTCAATAGGTTTCCTTATTAGAATCGGAAGGTTAGGGAATTGAGTTCTAACTGCATGGCGAAGCTGGTAGTACCTAAACAGCATCCATCTAGGCAGACAGAATTTCCGAGAGAGTTGTGTAAAACTTAGCATAGTCCCTGATATCAATATACCTCCAATGGTTTTTATTCCATATTTGGCCCAAAGATGGGGGTCCTGTACGGTGCATATATGTGGAAGTCCTGGGTTTCCCCACAGGGTTTGGTCAGGTGACAACTCGTCTGAGGTGTGGAACCATCTTGTTGCGACCCTCCATACTCTCAACGTGGCCCGTGTAGGCTCAGGGAGAATAGCATAGGCCCTTGACCCCTATAAATCAGATTACGGAGATCCATCAGGGATCTGAGAAACGCAGCTTCGAAACATGTGGTCGCATTCATTCATCTCTGGAGCCCCGGATCCACCAATAAACCAACATTGCCACCCAAAAGTACGTCTTAAAGTCCGGGAGTGCAAGCCCAACCAGCTCCATAGGGAGGGACAACGTGGATTTGGCAAGGTGGGGGGAAGCCCCGTTCCATATGAAGGTGAGTATTCATTTGTCTATGTCCTTAAATAAACTGTGGGAGATCCAAGTCAGACAGTTCCGAAATATATAATTAAACTTTGGCAGGATCATCATTTTAACCAGGTTTACCCGCCCTATTAGATTTATAGGGAGGGTTGACCAGGAGGTGGAACTGGACCTAAGTGAGGCAACAAGAGGCTGGAGGTTATATGCAGAGAAGTTTGAGATGTCCCTAGTTATCTGTATTCCCAGATATCTAAACCCCTCCACCCACTGCAGTGGAGAACTTGGAGCCGAACCGGCCGCCTGGCTGTCAATAGGGAATAAGATTGACTTGGACCAATTAGTACGGATCCCCAGAGTATGACCCAATTTTCTCAAAAATCTCCAGGGCAGATGACATTGATGGGCCCGCATCATTTAAGTATAGTAGGGCATCGTCAGCATATAGTGACAGTTTCTCCTCTAGTCTTCCCACCCTTAATCCCTTAACTGAAGAGGAATTTCGAATCAGAATCGACAATGGCTCCAGACCCAGAGCAAACAGGGAGGGGGACAGCCCTGCTTGGTACCCCGATGTAACGGAAAGATGTCAGACAGCCTGTCATTGGTACGGACTTGTGCCTTGGGTGCTTTGTATAGGATCTGGATCCATCGTAGAAATTTGGGTCTAAACCCATACTTCGCCAGCACCTCCCACAGGTAGCCCCACTCAACCGAGTCAAACTCCTTCTCGGCATCTAGCGAGGTGATGACTCTAGTGCCCTGGTTTTCATGTGGCATAGAAAGATTAAGAAAGAGGCCTCTCAGATTGAGGTCAGTTCCCTTTCCAGGCATGAAACTGGTTTGATCCACATGGATCAATCCTACAATGACAGAGCTCAGCCTAATAGCCAGTATTTTTGCCAGAATTTTGGCATCAACATTTAAAAGCAAGATGGGTCTAGGACGCACACTCTTGGGCATTCTTCCCAGGCTTGGGAAGGAGTACAATAATCGCCTCCTCCATGGATGCAGGGAGGCCATCTATGGTCTGTAAGTCAGTGAGGAGTTTGGTGAGTTTGGGTGCCAGCAGGTCCACAAAATTAGAGTAAAACTCGGCTGGTAGGCCATCAGAACCAGGGGTCTTACCGGCCTGCAAACTCCCTATAGCTGTCTGGACTTCTTCTAGGGTAATGTCCGCATCTAGTCTAGCCTTGTCAACCTTATCCAACACAGGAAGATCAATGTGATCTAAGTACTTAGTTAACTCATCATGTGAATAGGACACTTGGGAATCATACAGGCCCTGAAGAATCATTGGAATCTCTGATTAATAAGTGCAGGGGTCACCAACAATTGTCCATCCTCCCCTTTGATACCCACCCAGGGTCTCCTAAGGCCACTAATTGTAGAGTTTAATAGATGTGTCTCCTGCAGAATACAGGAATGTGGTTGATGTTTTTGGAGACATTTGAATACAAGGGAACACTTGACAGCCAAATTCAGGCCCCTAATGTTCCATGACACTATGGTGAGTTCAGACATAAAGCAATAGGGTGAAATATCTCTTCTTGTAAGGAGGAAGTTGTAACAGGCCAATCCTGTGGCGGTACAGACCCCAGTACCCAGTGGGACTCACACGGCGATTCAACCCACTCATGTTGCAGAAAGTAATACATCTGCGCGAGCCCCGTATAGACATGACATTACAAAGCACCAAAAGAACTGTATAAAAAACACTGTTTGTACTAAAAAAAAAAAAAAAAAAAGAAGGGGAATGTGATCAGACCATACCACCAAGACAAACCTACATCCCTAATTATATACATATACAGAGAAAGGGCAGTCATGGGACTTTAAATGAGGCAAGTATAGAACATATGGAAACAAATAATCAATAAAAAATTAATTTATAATACACAGTGAAAAACACATGATTATACATAGTTGCAACTGCAGTAAAAAGTTGAGTAGCATAGAAATACCATAAAAAGCTGACAACAAATCACATTGATTCAATAATGTAGAACTAGAAGATGTCGTAGTACAGACAAATGCACAATGACAATGGGCTGTGACATTCCGACTGCTCTGGGATAAAAATACTCAACGCGTTTCGAGGATCCATCCTCTCGTCAGGAGTATCATGTAAAGTTAATCTAGGGGTATATATAGTACAAAAAATGTATATTAGTACGTTCCTTGTGAGAAACTAAGAGGAATCTTGAGTAGAAAAAGTATAAGATGTTTCTTACATGTCAGCTTAATTGGCCCAAAAAGAAACAATGGGGCAAGAGCATCCACTGTGAACAACAACCAGGTGGCGAACCAGGATCCGTGGTGGGATAAGTGAGGAGAACCTCTATTCCACACCATACTAAGAATAATCAAAAATAATTATATCAGTAAGTATGCTTAGTCTATTACTGTGAGGGTCAGAGGGGGTCTATGTGTAAAAATAAAAGGTGTGGGTAGAGGTTACCCAAAGGGGTACACAAAGCCACTAAGAGAGGTAGAATGTCCTTCATGGTAACTGACCAAGTGCAGAGTGAAAAGGTGAAGGGGTGATACGGAGGTAACCAGATCCCATAAGTAACATGAAGTGAATAATAGAAATGAAGCCTGGATGAGTGAACTTGCAAGCAGAGTGTGTATGGAGTTGCTGGTATGACCGTGGATGTTGATGGCAACCCAAAGAGGTGAAACTGTGGCCGCCATGGCGGGCGTGACCACGCTAAATATCTCCATAGGCAACATTTCCCATCCATACAGAACAATTACAACACATATCTTCTTAGCAGCAAAACTGACCCTGACAAAATTATGGAAATCCAACAAAGCTTCTAATAAAAGACACGCTAGATCTAGTGAGCACACACTCTTCATACGAGTTATCACTAGCATCAAGCAGGGGAACAAAAACCAAAACACTATCCCTCTGGCAACCATGGTTAAATTGGCTTAAACATACATCTATATAGGAAAGTAGTTTCAAATTAACAGATCTGTGATCTCATTGATTCACCCTCGTCAGTCCACAGGTTTAAGATTATAAATTAAACTTCAAGTAATACTAGAACATACATAATATACCAATTATACTGTCACTGTTCTTAGTTACCTCTCCACAGTCTACCAAGTACAAAGGTAATGAAACAGCCTCCACTGGGGCACACTATGATCCCAATTGTGGTGCCCCAGTGCAGATATATAGATCTTATTTCTTTTCTTTTGAAAAATCCAATAAAATGCAATGTTTAAAAAAAATGCAGCACACCATGATGCAGCATGCCAACGCACATCAACACACATGCATTTACATGCACTCAACACACTTGTGGTGTGAATGGATGCTAAGGATTCTATATATGCTACTAAGACCACCAATGTTTATGAGGGCTCATATTAGGGTTAACATGCTTATAGTGGCTAATATTAGTTCTACAACTTGCCACTGTTAGGAGGTTAGGACCAACTTCTGAGCCCCATATTGACCTATATTATATGCTCAATGCATATAATATAGATCAATATGGGGCTCAGAAGTTGGTGGTTACAGCACAGAATGCAATTACAGGAGCGGGAGACATTAGATCACTTTAGAATTTCATACTACTGGCTAGGTGCAAATACATTTTATATCACAGAAATGCAAAGTAAGAAAAAAAGGGTTGATCTTTTTTAAATGACATTGATCCCCAATTTGACAAACTTAAGTAACAGTTATGGTTCTTTAGAACACAATATCTTAAAAGCCTGCTTATTATCAATGCCTACAATAGATGGCTTGGCAAAAATCCATTACCCGTAGAATGAAGGTGGACAATATTTAAATTATGCAAAAGAACAACCTATCTGAATTCAAGGTGCCAAAGATTATGAACAGAGTTAATTAACACTATGGTAAACACACAAAAGGTACTGATTAGCTCATTCTATTAATTAGTACATTACCATATTTTACAATTAACAAAGTAGGCTTAATAAATGGTAGCAAGCAGCAACTGGAAGAAGATTAGCTTAGAGGAACCAAGGAGATGATTGTTATTGTATCACGCAAGGCTAATGTGTCCTAATCTATGCTGTTCTTTTTAGCAAACTGAGAAAGGAAATTCATTAGCCTTCACTGATGCTTGCAATACTCCAGAAGATGCGTACAATGCACGGTTAGAACACGTTCGTCACAGATCCTTTTCAACTGAACACTCTTATAGAAAGAACTACATATTACCAAGAGAAAGACAACGCATTTCCCAGATAACATGACAAATTGCCAGACCCCTAAAACCAGTAATGATATCTAAATTAATAAGTTCTGTAGCCAGGAAATTACATTTTATCATCTTTGTTAATGATCTACTTTCCCTCTTAGTTTCAGCCTGATAAAGATTGCATGTCCAAAATAATCAAATAGAGGATTTTTGAGTTTAGGAAGGAAGAGTAATTGAGGTAATGTATTGCAATTAAAACATTACATTGAAAGGAAAAGAAATAAAGCATTTATGTGGGTTTTGATTTCTATAAATGACTGCAGCAATGGAAGGGTTCTGCAGTAACGGAGATGGTGGGTGTCTTGTGTTTGACTTCCTCTTCCTCTCAGCCAGGAAAATGCTCAGCTGGCAAGCTGTCTGAGGTGTTTGGGTTCAGTGACAGTGGTGTTGGGAGGCAGGGAGGTTCAGAGTCAAGAATACAGGGAGTTGGGTGGTAGAGGTGCTGGGTGACAAGGAGATGCCAGGGTGTCCTTAATAGTCCCAATACAGAAGCTGTCTACTTGTAAGCCTGCAAAGAGGCTAGTCTGACTGAGCACCACTAGATATGGTGCAGGCTACTGGACCACATTGTCTGCTGATATAAGGTTTGTGAAAGGGAATTTCTACTTAGCAATACAGACTGTTAGGTTTAAGTTATTTGAATTTATAAGAGGCCTTTATGCCTCTTGTCATGTGCAGCTGACTGCAACCGTAACAAAACGCACTCTTTTAGAAAGGCACTCCACTCTTTTAGAAAGATACCCCAATGCACAATTCGAGTAGGTGGTAGCAAACTCCCACTCCCACGCACCACAAGGCTGTGTGTCCATTTCTGGACACACAGCATTAAAGTAAAACTAAAGGCAACATAAATATTTTAGTAAATCCTGATATAAATACCTGAAAGTTACACATGTAAATAAACATACTAACTGAAATTATTATTTTCCTACCATACAGCTGCAATTGTGGTCTGTAATCCCCTATTCATTCCTACTGTTGTATAGTGTTAGTGATGATGGGAGGAGTTCAGCAGAGCAGAAGAGAGCTCATTTCCTTTCAGTAAACTAGCTTGTCTATCTCTCAGTCCTCCTGTCTTCTATCATGCTCAGTCTATTTTACATAGCACACACCCACCTGCCAATCAATAGCTGGGTGTGTGCTATGTAAAACAGGCACAGGTCAGTACAGGTTAGTTTGCACACAGATCGGTCTATTAATCTGAGTGCCTCTCCCTGACCGCTCTCCTCTGGTAATTTGTAAACCAACACAACAAAATCCAACCTAGGAGCTGGCTGTATAGATGGAGCAGTGGGCGGGAAAAGGTGGGACATAGGTGGAAGCGGGCGGGGCTTCACTGGTCGATCATGGGCGGAGCCCAATCAGGACTTCTGTGTAGAATGAATGCCCGATATTTCCATGTACTACAAAAGCACCTCCCCCATGGATGTCAGGACATTTCTGCAGAGAGATAGACGCAAAACGAGACAACATGCAAACCTGAGGCAATTCGAAAACCAGTAAGTAAAGTTGTCCCCTCATTAAAGGAAGTGCACATGAGAGCAGGGAACAAGGTAGATATCTCAACATCCTTACTGCTTTTTGCAGACTGTATAGGTGCAGAACATATCGATTATATCATTTTGACCATAGCTCTTCTTTAACCAATTCAATACCAGGCGCTTACAACCCTTCCCACCAAAGACCAATTTTCAGCTTTCAGTGCTGTCGCATTTTGAATGACAATTGCGTGGTCGTGTGACGCTGTACCCTAACAAAAATTTTTATAATTTTGTTCCCACAAATAGAGCTTTCTTTTGCTGGTATTTGACCACCCCTGCGTTTTTTATTTTTTGCCAGAGTACTCTCAAAGAGTACTTGTCACTGGCCATGTTATCACAAGGGAGGTTGTTCATTCCTTTCAATAGCAATAAAGTTGAATAAATTTAAATTAAATAATTAAAAAAAAATAAGTAAAGCACCCTCATCCCCCGTGCTCACCTGCAAATGTGAACGCTCACATAGATCTTGCACGCATAAGTAAATGGGAGATTGTACCACATATGTAAGGTATCGTTGTGAACGTCAGAGTGAGAGCAGTAATTATAGCACCACGGTTCATGTTTTAACTGTAAACTGATTCTAAAATGTCGCCTGTGGAGAATATTAGGTACCTTAGTTTGTCACCATTTCACAGGCACGCAAAACTTTAAATCTTGACATGTATGATATCTATTCACTTGGAGCATTTTAACACATCACATGATTACTTTTCTTTTACTTAATTAAAAGTGGCAAAACCACTTAATCCAGCTGTATGCACTGTGCAGCAGTACATTGACATGTGATGATTTGCTTTGCACTGCACGCAAACCAGCACACATGTATGGTGTGAGCAGGGTATAGAGATATATAGAGATATAGAGGTATATAGAGAACAATTGTTTTCCCATGTGCCCTTGCTTCAAGCCCACAATGATGAATGCAGATCAAAACAGTTCAACGCACCTAATGTGAACAAGCTCTAAGTCATCCCTTGACTTTTATAGATTCTGGATTCTCCAACAACTGCATCTGCCTGCCAATAAAGGAAACTGTACCTTACCGCTGGATAGTGAGGTCTTTCCCCACACGTTATTCCTCAAGAGATTAAAGTGTGAGGTGGTGTAAATCTCCAGTATCTATTAAGAACAATTGTGGGTGAATAACATTTTTATCAGTGCTTTCAAATAGTCAAAAGGCCACAACTGTTCCAAGTTGCTTTGACAAACACTTGGAAACCAGTTTTCAATTGGTGTTTGAGGCTTTGCAACGCAGCCTGCACTGGAAACAAATAATTTGTAAAGCTTTCCGTCAAAATCTAACATTTCTTTACCGGATTCCTTTCATTCAAATTAGTGAAAACTTCTGTGCCCATAGCAACTCATAACAATAAAACTTGCACTGACGTAACCAAGGTGAATCCTGGTAGGATGTGATGGGTTACAGCACTTTAGAATGAGCTAAAATATGATTCCTGTACATTTAATATAGATAACCCAAACTGTGGACCTAAAAAAACAAATGTTGGACAGCTGTGAAAACAAGTTGCTCACACCTATATGTAATCCACGGAAATAAAGGTAAAACAAGGGAAACAGTAAACCTCAGTTCTCTCAAACACTTAATAGTAAACTATCACCAATAAAGTTTGAAGTATTAAATCAGGAGTGTAAATGTCTCTCAACAAGAGCTTTGTGTATACTACCATAATCACTCTTAATGGGTTCTCAGCAGTTACCACTTTATAACATCATATATCAATGTTCTTGTAAAAATAAGGATATTAGGGTAAAACAGAACGTAAGACCCTGGACAGAGAAGCAAGCACCTCTGCAGTTTTCCTAAAAAACATTCAAGAGTTTCTCTGCATGGGATGTTTTTATAAGATAAAGGTAGAGTGGGACTATAACTGGAAGGAAGAAATCTATGTGCTGTCTACTACAGCCAATCCAATTCCGACAACGACAAAAAAATGCAACCAAGAACTTGGAAAGACAGTTAAAGTGTTACTAAACTGACAACAGTAAGAGCCCTTTCACACTGGGGCGGGCAGGGCATTAGCGGTGCTTTGGCGGGAGGGGCGGGGCGGTTATAACCCCTAAGAATGGGTTAACAAGGGGTTAAAAGCACGGCGTGCAGCGCTTCCAAAGCGGTGTGCTGGTGAAGCCCATTCATTCCAATGCCAGGGGCGGTATACACACACAACATGCTCCTGCACCACCCCAAAGATGCTGCTTGCAGGACTTATTTTCCTGTCCTACAAGTGCATCACCCTAGTGTGAGAACACTCTGGCTTTCACACTAGGATGGGATGGGGGTTTTCAGGCGCTTTACAGGCACTATTTTTAGAGCTAAAGTACCTGAAAAATGTCCCAGTATGAAAGGGGTCTAAAATGAGTCTGTACATGCAGTAAGGCCTGCTTGTTATACTCACTGTGGAACCTAAGGCCTCTTTCACACTTGTGCGACCTAAAAGTCGTGCAATTTTACTGCCACGATTTTGATGCAACTTTAAGCAATGCGCATGTACTCTTGAGTTCTATGAACCTCAAATCCCTTCAAAGTCAGACCAAAGTAATGCAGGGACTACTTTGAAGTCGCTGCAACTTGAAGTCGCACAGATATGAATGGTACACATTGAAAATCATGGGGTACGACTTTGCAGTCCCAAGTCGCAGGACAAGTCACACAAGTGTGAAAGGGGTTAATCCTCTGCATTGTGTAAAAAGGCTGTTTAATCCTGTCTCCTCTGATCATCTCCTTCTACTAGCTCCAAAAAAGAACCGAACATTTACAGAGCCAGGGGACAGGCTGCACATGCTCAGTTTGGTGTGTATTGCTAGAGGATTTTTTTTTTCTTGGGAGAGTACTTGTGATCAACACAGGGCCAATCAGCACTGTCCAGACAGAGGGTCAGGGGTCCTGTAGCCTCATAGGACAATCATTGGAGAATGAAAACTCCATCAAGCTTTAACCAGATACTGATAGAGGTCACAAGACTGCTCTAGCTGCTGATGAAAAAAAAGGTATTTAGCAGCTGTTCTGTGTTTCCATGTTCTGTGGCCGAGTGTATAGTGAATGCAGGCTCCTGGGTTTAGTAACACTTTAATATTAGGGATCTGAATAATTACAACATAAAGATGGGTCAGGGAATTGTATGTTTACACCCCCTGGGCCTTATAAGAGCAATATAACTCATATACTGCATGCCAATTCGCTTAGTCTGTGGCATTTGGAACTTTCATGCTTTACATGGAAGACTGTTAACATGGTGGTTGATGTAAATTGATCTGTGGATGGCTAAAATTGAGTCAATAGTGTAAATCCAAATGACCAGCCAAGTAATTGTAAGATAATGCATATTTGTCAAGTCAATAGTCACATAATATTTTTTGGAGAGCTTTCTGTTCAATATTTTTATTGTTTTAACAAAAGATATGGCATTTGAAATACAAAGACTAGTGACATAAAAAAGAGCAGCATGACAACAGCATGGTAGGACATTACTATGAAATAATCAGGTGTTGACAGATAAGCTAATTAGTATAAACTCAAGATGGCAGCTCAACATAAGAGGAAATATAAGTGTGATAATGATTAGATAATTTCAGAATAGGTAGTAAAATGGAAGCAATGGATGCCTTATCCTGTGGTGTAATAACTTCCAAGGAGCCAGGCGGAAAAAAGATAGAAGGGAGATAAGAGGGGAATGTAAGAAAAACGTGGTATCCACTAACCATTTTTTTTTTTTTGTGCAACCAGATAAAGCCACTGTACTAACCATGCAAGGTTAATTCAGCAATCTCCACTGCTGAGCTGCTGTGTTCTGACAGAGGGAATCCCCCCCTGCCAGAACGCGGGAGTCGGTCGGATGCTGGTTTTCCAGACCAACAGACAAATAGGCCGAATGTCGAACATTTTTTTTTTAACCGGCCGTTGCCTTTCGACATTTGGCCCTTATACATCAGGCATATGAGGAGTTCCCAGAAGACTGCCTCTAGAGAAGGTTGGGGGTGGAAATAAATAAGGTAAAGGGTAGGATATTAAGAAAGCAACAGAGAGTTGTCAAAAGGGGGGGCAACAAATGGCACACCCAGCGCTGCTACATTAAAGCGGTTGTCTACCCACAAAAAAAAAACCTGTAAGGCAAAGGTATAATGAGCTAGTATGCACCGCAGAGGGAGCGGACATCTTCGCTGTGTGGCTTCTTTCAGGTTCGCGGCTCCGGCGATGTGAGTGGCCAGAGGCCGCGAGGCGTCACTCCCTTGCATGTGTCTTTCCGGTGGACTTTCCAGCAGGGTCCGGCGCTATGTGCCGTGACGTCAGCGGCTGCATTGCAAGTGGAATATCTCCTAAACTGTACAGGTTTAGGATATTCATTTTTCCTACAGGTAAGCCTTATTATAGGCTTACCTGTAGGTAAAAATAACTTTAGAGGGTAGACAGCCGCTTTAAGCGAATTTGATTTCCAAGTCTTTGCTATGGTCTGCTTGGTGGCCATTGTTACTTGCAAAAAATAATTTGAATCGGGGACTACAGTGTAAAATAGCGTAGAGAGAATGTGGAATACCTCCATCCAAGATCAAATTACAATGGGGCAGAACCACCAGATGTGTAGGTATGTACTTCAGACAACATTTTTTGTGATTTTTAAATATCTAGCCAATGCCACAAACAGACAATGAAGGTTTTGCAATAGTCCTAGTTAATCATTAATGCAGATAATCCTATAAATGGTGGGTTATAACACTAAATGTATATCTGCGCACACGCAGACACACACGCACGTACACACACAGTATCTCACAAAAGAGAGTACACCCCTCAAATTTTTGTAAATATTTTATTATATCTTTTCATGAGACAACACTGAAGAAATTACACTTTGCTACAATGTAAAGTAGTGAGTGTACAGCTTGTATAACAGTGTAAATTTGCTGTCCCCTCAAAATAACTCAACACACAGCCATTAATGTCTAAACCACTGGCAACAAAAGTGAGTACACCCCTAAGTGAAAATGCCCAAATTGGGCCCAGTTATGCATCTTCCCTCCATGGTGTCATGTGGCTCGTTAGTGTTACAAGGTCTCAGGTGTGAATGGGAAGCAGGTGTGTTAATTTTGGTGTTATCGCACTCAGTCTCTCATACTGGTCACTGGTAGTTCAACATGGCACCTCATGGCAAAGAACTCTGAGGATCTGAAAAAAAATGATTGCTCTACATAAAGATGGCCTAGGTTATAAGAAACTAAGATGCAGTACGGTGACCAAGACCATACAGCACTTTAACAGGACAGGTTCCATTCAGAAGAGGCCTCGTCATGGTCAACCAAAGAGGTTGAGTGCACATGCTCTGTGTCATATCCAGAGAAAGTCTTTCTAAAATAGATGTACGAGTGCTGCCAGCATTGCTGCAGAGGTTGAAGGGGTGGGGGTCAGCTTGTCAGTGCTCAGACCATACGCTGCACATTGCATCAAATTGGTATGCATGGGTGTCATCCCAGAAGGAAGCCTCTTCTAAAGATGATGCACAAGAAAGCCCTCAAGCAGTTTGCTGAAGACAAGCAGACTAAGGGCATAGATTACTGGAACCATGTCCTGTGGTCTGATGAGACCAAGATAAACTTATTTGGTTCAGATGGTGTCAATCGTGTGGGGTGGCAACCAGGTGAGGAGTACAAAGACAAGTGTGCCTTGCCTACAGTCAAGCATGGTGGTGGGAGTGTCATGGTCTGGGGCTGCATGAGTGCAGCCGGCACTGGGGAGTTACAGTTCATTGAGGGAACCATGAATGCCAACATGTACTGTGACATACTGGAACACACCTCCAAGATGACCACTGCCTTGCTAAAGAAGCTGAGGGAAAAGGTGATGAACTGGTCTCCAGACCTAAACCCTATTGAGCATCTGTGGGGAATCCTCAAGTGGAAGGTGGAGGAGCGCAAGGTCTCTTACATCCACCAGCTTCGTGATGTCTTCATGGAGGAGTGGAAGAGGACTCCAGTGGCAACCTGTGAAGCTCTGGTGAACTCCATGCCCAAGAGGATTAAGGCAGTGCTGGAAAATAATGGTGGCCACACAAAATATTGACACTTTGGGCCAATTTAGACATTTTCATTTAGGGGTGTACTCACTTTTGTTGCCAGCGGTTTAGACATTAAAGCTTGTGTGTTGAGTTATTTTGAGGGGACAGAAAATTTACACTGTTATACAAGCTGTACACTCACTACTTTACATTGTAGCAAAGTGTCATTTCTTCAGTGTTGTCTCATGAAAATATATAATAAAATATTTACAAAAATGTGAGGGGTGTACTCACTTTTGTGAGATACTGTGTATATTATACTGTTATATAGCACAAATAACTCCAAATATTGGACCAGTAGAAACAGTGAACACAACAGCTATTCAATATACTATTGTATTTGTATTGAATTGTTGTGATTGTAATCATATATTCACCGGGGAATATTACTGAAGATATTAAAGCAGGTATGGTAGCCAGTAAATATTATAGCAAAAAAAAAACAAATGTTTAAACCTCATCAGCAGTCAAGAATAACAAAGATTACTTTAAATAAAATGGTTATAAAAAACGAATTGTGACATATAGAGCTGAATGGCGGGCTCTTTCACAAACAGAAAAGGAAAGGCAATGGCGATGTACTTTAAAATTAAGCACAGAGATCCAGAAATGCAATGGTGCACTGTCGCCAAGGCTAAAGACAATGTAAGAAGCTCAAAAAGGAAGGTATGCTTCTTCTAATAATGGTTGTCATCATGAGGGGGGTGTTAAATACGCTAAAAAAAACATTAAAAGGAATAAAAAAAGTTGTGCCAAGACCAATGTTCACTGGAGAAAAGCCAAAAGGTAATTTAAATACCATAATTTTTTTCATAATTTCAAAGTTACAAAGCATATAAAAGCTAGTAAAAAATAACCAAAATGGAAAAAATGATAAATTAGATTGCTAAAGAGCGATAATCAGAGACTGGGCATCCTAAAAAAATGTTAATTAAGAGTCAGCCACTGGGGCCAAAAAAAGAAAAACCCATGTCATGAGATATTTCTTCAGCTCTGTGTATACGCAAGGGAGAGCGGTGGAATTGCTGAATAGAAGAATGGTAACACAGTTTTAAATGCCCCACAGTGACTTAACACCGACATGGTACAAAAATAGTTAGGCTGACCAAACACTAGCAGAATGTTGTTCGAATTTTTGGTTTTAAGAATGTTTGTATGATTTTTTCATCATTAGTAGACATTTGTTTTCGAAACACAGTAACAAGAAAATTTGAAGGAGCAGGATGGAAGATGGATTTCCAACAGTTAGACCCCTTTCACGCGGAGGCGATTTACAGGCGCTATTTAGCTAAGAATAGCACTTGTAAAGCGCCTCAAAAGTCCCTCCCCATCCACCTTAATGTAAAAAGCCGAGTGCTTTCACACTGGGGCGTTGCTCTTGCAGGACGTTACAAAAAGTCCTGCAAGCCGCATCTTTGGTGCGGTGATATACCGCTCCTCCACCGCCACTGCCCATTGAAACAATGGGGCAGCACTTCCGAAGCGGCTGCACACCGCTTCGGAAGCGCCGGCACTTTTAACCCCATTTTAACCCTTTGTGGAGGGTTAAAAGCACACCGCTCCTGCCGCCGTAGCGCAGTTATAACAGTGGTAAATCCCCACTAAAACTAGTGGGGATTTACCGCTAATGCCCCACCGCCCCCAGTGGTTTTCATTCAGGAAAGCCCAATCATTCTAAAATCGAATGTTAAAATCAAAGAAGATTTTAAAGTACTTTGACACTTTGTGACACTCAAAGTCATCAGATGTGCAAAGAATTTTTCATATAAAGGTTCGCACACATTTTTATTTAAAGCTCTGCCATCTTAAGAATTAATAATCTAAAGTATCTTGACCAAATAGCGCTTTAAAAAGCATGTATAGCAATTTTAAATATTTATTTTCCTTATTTTGTGAGTAGGATTAAAAAATATATGTTCTTTTTTCAAAGCCTGCCATTGCAAAAGGAGGATTTTTACTTTGCCCAGAGATTGGTTTAAACCTTTTCCTCTCCCAATAGCCCTCGACTACCTTTGAATAACCACCACCATACATATTTTTCTTTCAAACTCTTTACTCCTTGTAGGTCACTTTTCAGTGTTCTGCCCTTGTGATGATGGCTATTAACCTTTTCCTAGACAAACAATTCTATTATACTAAGGAATATCCGCATAACTTCACAGCCAACATTTAAAGTGAATAGAACCTTGCACAACCCAATGTTAGAGAATGGAAGTGAATCTGAGTGGTGGCTGTCAGGCAGGGCAAATAGTTCTCAGCACCACCCCCTCCCCCACCCCACTATAAAGCCTCATGCAGACGGTACAATTGTCGTACGACTGCGCTTCTGATTTCTGTCAAAAACACTTGTCCATGATTTTGTAAAGTGCACTGACGATATGAAAATTGTCGTTCGACAAAAGTAAACGTAGTGACATACTACGAGTGTATAACGAGGAATTTCATTTTTGGCGAGTCACTCTTTGGGCCGCTTCCACTAATTTCCGTATTAGAAAGGAATTAAACTAGTTTGCACATCCAGCTTTTAAAAAAAGCAAACCGGATGTCGAAAAGGAGCATACAAAACGGTAAGAATTTCGGACGACAGTCTGTCTAATGAAAATTCCCATCCGAAATTTGCACCGCGTGTATGGGCCTTAAACCTACAATCCTCCTCCTGTAACACACCTGTGGTATATCAGTGACATAAAAGAATAGGAGGTTCAGCTGAGCATAGGAATGAGCCTTTTCGGCACCCAGCCAGCACTGGGACACCACCCAGATCAGTGGCAAGCTGGGATATTGTAAAAATCCTGGAATGGTCCCGCACAACCTGGGACTGTTGGAAGTCATTAATTTAGGCATAAGTTAAAAAATTCCCTGAGCTCAAGGAATAACCAAAAAAAGCAAACTACAACAATCCAATCTTAAGCCACGTACACATGATGCGATTGTTGTACAACCACACGTCCAATTTTTCCTAAGATCGTCTGTCTGGGATTTTGCGTACTGACGGTAGTAAAATTATCATTTGACAAAGGTGAACGAAGTGACGTGCTGCAAGCATATAAAGGGGAAGAGTAGTTGAAAGTAAATTGTGAATTACGAACCCAGGTTTACACGACCGGACACTTCCGGGTCATTCGTGTTTGTACTTTCAACTTTTGTTTGTCCAACTTCTGTACAGATGAGCCGAAGATAGGACGAGGCCTTGTCGGCAGACAAAAATTATCTAGTCGGCTCATCCAGCTTTTGCTGGACGATAATTAAAAATCAGCTGTCGAATGGAGCATATGAACGGTCAGATTATCTGATGACAGGCTGTCATATGAAAATTTTCGGCCAATAATTGGACCGGGTGTATGGGCCTTTAGGCTGACTACAGCCTAGCTGGAACACTAAATTTATACACTTCCATACCGGGCCAGTTCTGGCATTCCTCTACTACATGTAAAACAAATTTTTTTTCCTAGAAAATTACTCAGAACCTCCAAATGTTATATGTATTTTTTAGCAGAGACCCATGGGAATAAAATGGGGGTCATTGTATTTTTTTATTTTACATGGTATTTGTGCAGCAATTTTTCAAATGCAATTTTTTTGGGGGGGAAAAAAAAAAACCTTTAATGAATAATAAAAAAAAAAAACACTAATGTTAGCCCAAATTGTTGTATAATGTAAAAGACAAAGTAAATAGATACCAAACATGTTAAGCTTTAAAATTGTGCACACTCATGGAATGGCGCCAAACTTCAGTACATAAAAATCTCCATAGGCTACACTTTAAAAATGCTTTACAGGTTACCAGTTTAGGGTTACAAAGGAAGTCTTGGCCTATATTTACTGCTCTTGCTCCAACATTCGTGATGATACCTCACATGTGTGGCTTGAACGTCGTTTACATATGCGGATGCTTCCCACATATGCGTTCGCTTCTGTGTGTAAATGTAAACATCCCCTGCAATAGGAATAGGGCACAACAGGTCCTCCTTACAGGGAGATCTACAAGTCCCCCTCGGTCAGCTCTATGGTAAACGGCCTCCGCCGTCCTCTCCCGCTGCTTGTAAAAACAACCAAGCGGCTGGACAGCCGCTATGATTGTTTTTAAATTGCAGGGAATCGCTGAAAAACAAAAAAAAAAGATATCTGAATAATGCCTGCAGCTGCAGGCATCATCCAGATAGCACCACTTCAAGTCCAGGACGTCATATGACGTCCAGCGGTATGGAAGTGGTTAAGCTGAAGTTCCTGCAGCTTATGATAGGTTTCCTACAGTCTTCTAGCCTTTACCTTTGATATGCTGTTCTATAATGTTCTTTGTCTCCTTCGGCAACTCTCTTCTTTGCCTTCTCTGCTCAACTTTCAGTGAGATGCACACAATTTAAAACAGTAGAGTGGCTACTTTTCTCTATATAAATAGCCTGACTAACTGAAAACAAGATTGAAGCCACATTTGACACAATTTACAGAAAACCGTTAGTTTGAAATATCACTATGACCCAATTATTTAGAATCTTTTATAGGGGTACCAACAAATCTATTCAAGCCATTCTAGAATATCTTTGTAGAATAAACAACCATTTCTCTCTTTTACAATTTGTTTGCTTTACTCATACCAAAAGCATGAAGACTGTTTTCAATGTATCAGGAGGAATGGAGTATTGTTTCAATGAGCTGTAGGGGTACCAACAAATTTATCCTCGGCTGTAAATGGTCCATATAGTGAGTTGATTATTATCACCACAAAAGACATGACACATTCTTTGTAAATGGAGGAAAATGTTATCCTCTTTATATGGATAGGGTTAATTGCTGTAAACGTTGCGAAAACATGGAATAGACTTTTGCAGAACTGCTTCAAAAATTGATTTTTCTTTAAATGACAAAAATATAAATGCCTACTAATAATTAAAAGGAATAACATTTCAGATTCAGAGAGTTGTATTGCTATTGGAAACAGTGTTAATTTTGTTGACTAAAACATTTTAGTCGACTAACTTAATACCATTTTAGTCAGCTAAAATGAGACTAAAACTAGAACAATTGAGATGACTAAAATCTGACAAACTAAAATGACATTTTAGTCAAAAGACTAAAATGGGACTAAAACTAAAATGCCATTTTAATCAAAAGACTAAGACTAAAACTAAATTGAAATTTGATGTCAGAATTAACACTGGTCTGTAGTGCATGTTCATACCTCAATACCATAAATAATAACATATTCGTTTTTTCACTCCAGCAGTATGTAATGAGTGTGGAAATTGTAGAGAAATGCTTAAATAATCCATTACAAATTTTACCACATCCATTAGATTTTAGACGACTAATATGAGTTTTAGTCAACTAAAATGATTTTAGTTGACTAAATGCCATTTTAGTCTACTAAATGCCATTTTAGTTCTAAGACTAAAAACTAAGTTGAAATTTGCTGCCAAAATGAACACTGATTGGGAATCTGATAGAATTTTTTTTGCAACAGAAAGTTAGAAGAAATCTGCCAAAGTAAGGTGCACTCCCCTAAGGCAGTTACTGTATTCTTCAACTAGTGTCCCCAGTGGAAGATTTTCCCTCACCTTTGGTTCTGGTGACTAGTTTAAAATGTTGAATTTCCCCTCACACTTTGTTTTGGTGACAATGGTAACATATAGAGGGATGTCCAACCCTTCCCCAGTATTTTCAACAATAAAAAATAAATAAAATAAATAAAAACACAGGATTTTGCCTTTGAATACACATTTTTCTTGTAAGCATTGGGTTTATGTCTATCCTTTGTTGTGGATAATTTTAAAGAGGAAGTAAACCCAGATTGGCTTTACTTCCTCAATATAACCCTGTAAAGTAGAAGCATAATGGGCTACTATGCATCCATTATGTTCCACTTACCTGGAAACGAAGCCTGCGTCGTACAGTGATATCCCTGCTCCAGGCCACATCCATCTTCTGCCCCTCTTCCTTCCGGGGCCATGACTACAGCTCTGTGACTGGCCGGAGTTGTGTGACGTCATTCCCACGCATGTGCGCAGGAGCCGCCAGTCAGGGCACAGGGTCAGTGGAGAAACGGCACGGAGGCCGCTTCTTCACTGCGCATGTGCCAAAATGACGTTGGCGCATGCAAAACACTGCATATCTCCTGAACCATATTCTAGGCTTACCTGTAGGTTAAAGTGGTTGTCACAGGTTGACAACCACGTTAAGATTTAAAGGAGAGTTCTTCATATACTTCTGTGGTAAACTGTATATATGTTTGAATTGAATGTTTATTTAAACTTAAACTTTTTTTCCTTTTACTATAGCCTGCTGCAGACCACAAACTAATGCTCTGTGTTTTGTGAAAAATTGGTGTTCTATGAAATGCCTGCAATCATGTCACAGCTTTTCTGCACAAAATACCTCTGTCAGAAAGTATTAAGAGACCTTAATATTAAAAAGTATTTTTAGATGTTTTTATTATTTTTTAATTTCCATTTATCATTTCTGGACTTTAAAGGCCCCTTCACACTATGCAATGTGTTACCTTGCATCAAGGTATGCTGGGGGGAATGGGCTGGCAGCGTTGCCTGAACTCACAAAAATCAAATGCAAATGCGAGTGCAGAAGTTCCCACTTCCTTTCTTCTTCATCGCTCCCTGAGAAGAAGTCTCCCAGGAAGATAAAAATTTTAAATATGAAGGGATTGCATCGGGAAACCATCATCCTTGAGTTCCCTGTGACATCACTGCACCATATTTAATATTGGCTCTTTACAAGTTTTTCCAACCCTCCACACCATCAACCTTCCCTTTCCTAATTCCCAAAAGGCTTTTTCCACCTT
The DNA here is from genome assembly GCA_018402905.1 of Glandirana rugosa. Taxonomy (NCBI): domain Eukaryota; kingdom Metazoa; phylum Chordata; class Amphibia; order Anura; family Ranidae; genus Glandirana; species Glandirana rugosa. The sequence goes on from BLSH010218549.1 coordinate 880,027, forward strand.
GACAAGGCATACCTAGTTAACCTATGGCATTATCATAGTGGGAAAAGGGATAACCCTCCTGGATACATCAAAGGTAATTGGCCAAACCAAATAGTTACCTGTTTAATTTGAAGCAGTGCCTTGGCCTGCCAAGTAGCTAAGCCCTTAGGATAAAGAGTCTTGAATAAATTTGGTCTCTCAGGTCTTGAGGAACCATGCATTGACCGAGACTGATGCATGTGTAGAAGGGTAAAACACTTAGGCAACAAAGGCTCTGTGTCCAGGTAGGACAATGTTCCTTAGCCTTTTTGAGATGCAGCCTCCCAGCCCTTACTCTCTGGGCAGGCTAGAGCTCAGCTCTGTTAAACATATTGTCTGGAGCCAGGCCTTAGACAAATGCGAAACTTAATGATTCAGGACAAAATAGTGAGGGCCAAAAAGGTTTACTAGCTCAGGGACCTGAAGAACCAAATCTAGGATTGCCTGGATCCCTTAAGTGTTCAATTCTCAGGAAATCAGGAATATTCAGGGAAAATCAAACATTGCTGTATAAGTGATTCTCATGATTTAACCATTTTGATGTATAAATCATAGCTCTGTGTAGTTATTTATAAATATCCCCTAAGGCACTGCTTGCCTAGAAGTCCACACTGAAATACAAATATATTAAACAATACATAAAACCTTAAAGTAATATCAGTCCTCATCTACACACTGGGGATTGTGACAAGCGCATGCCTTTGCACTTTTAGACATTAATGTGAAAACTTTATCTGCACATTAGCATTTACATTAAATTTAAATCATACAAAGTACATCTTGATCTCATCAGTGTCTTTATAGACTGTTTAATCTTCTTACGCGGTGTATAAAACCATTTATTACAAAAAAATGCAAACAAAGATCTGAAACCATATTAAAATGTTTAAACAGAAACAGCAACATATAGGTATAAGACTGCAATAACCTATAGAAATCTACAAGTCCCAGAACTCCTAATAGTAAACTGTTGCGCTACAGCTGCCCACAGTCATTAATGGCACACAGATCTCGCCATTCCAAGCGGGTTCTCTATACACAGGGTTGGACAATTCTCGGTCATCAGATTGCCATAGCGACTGAAAAAACTCTGGTGTTCGGGTCATTAGACAGAGAGAAGGTGGCTGCTAAAAGTCAACGCTGTGAAAACCTTGCTGCACATATCAATGTATTAACAGCTGGGGTTAACTCAAGACATACTAGGTAGGTTCCGCTACTGTAAGAAAAAGACAAACTTGGCTCAATCTATATAGTACAATGCCAGCTCTCAATACAGTCACAGCGTTTTACATTCTTAAGAACCAGTGTTACCCAGTGATAGCCCTAGCATTTCAGCACCTAGCTCCCAGATGGCAAGAACTATCAACATGTTGGGGAAAACCCCATGCCCAAATGCTCCATTGGTATTGGTAATTTTATTCTTGAAGTATGTTCGAATTTAACAGAACAAATGTTTTCCTTTAACCACTTAAAGACCAGGCATGTGTTGTTTACACGTTACCTTTTTTTGCTAGAAAATTACTTAGAAACCCCAAACATTACATATATTTTTTTAGCAGAGACCCTAAAGAATAAAATGGCAGTCGTTGAGAAATTTTATGTCAAACTGTATTTGCGCAGCGGTCTTTTAAATGCAATTTTATTTTTTGAAGGAAACACTTCAATGAACTAAAAACAAACTACACCATAAAGTTAGTGTATAATGTGAAGGATGTTATGCTGAGTAAATACAGTGCCTCGCAAAAGTATTCGGCCCCCTTAGAACTTTGCGACCTTTTGCCACATTTCAGGCTTCAAACATAAAGATATAAAACTGTATTTTTTTGTGAAGAATCAACAAGTGGGACACAATCATGTTTTTTTATGTCAAAATATAGAAATACAAACTTCGGACTTTACACCGTTTTCCAGCGTTTCAAGATTCCCCCGGCTTATGAAAACGCTCCGTGACATAAATGAGTCGTATTGTAGGAAGTGTAATATGTGATTGAAATACCACATCAAACAAAAATCAAGTAACTTCACAAAGGAAGTTTTTTATTTTAACGTAAATTTTCTGGCGACGCGTTTATGTCAAACTGTATTTTAAAGAGTTGCTGACGGTAAAATAAGAAATCCCAGAGACGATTTTTTTATATACATTACAAACCCCAAAGATTCATTAAAAGATCGTTTTTTTCCATTGCACATTTGTTGTGTACGGACCAGAAATTCACCAATTTCC